>JARHVA010009474.1:120000-310499 GCA_037957365.1 Torreya grandis | reverse complement strand
TTTATAAATAAAACTAATACTTTTTACCTCTTTCATGAGTATTAATAGTGTTTTTTAATTAGATGATGAGTCCCATTTAGTGAACACTATGGATTCCTAACATGTGGTCTCATTCTTTCACTTATTTGCAACTTCTTCTTGTAGGGCATGTGAAGTGTTCTAGGAAATATCCATGGTCTAAGTGAGTTAGTATATTAATTATTGTCATTCTAGGCCTCTTTTTTAGCCTTTATAGCATAAGACATTCTCTCATAACCTCATAACGTAATATTGATGTAAGAAGACATAGATTGAAGAAGTGTACATTTAGTTTATCCTTTGATTTGAAGTTTAATATGCATATGGTTAGATGTTATAAATATATTTGGTGTATCACCTCCCTTAAGTTACTTTTATTTCAATTATATCTCTCCCTTTTCTCCCCCAAAATTTATTAGTAATTATAATCCTAAGTGGTACATCAAGGGAACTAGCCCTATCTAGAGACTCACCTCATTCCTTAGGTTTCCCGTAAGCCTAGAGGTGATTTTATTGTGCCACTTGGATGAGGATATCTTTTCATCTCCTTAAAGGGTGCATATCCAAGTGAAAATAGTTTTTGGTATGCCTGATGGGACTCTTGTTCTAAGAATTGGAGGATTTTTGGTGTTTTTCTTCCACACATCAGTCTTTAGAGGAATCTATCTAAATATCAATGGTGACTCCAAAGCTATATCATCTATTCAAAAAGTTCAGGTAATACTTTGAATATTTTTGGTAACATTTTCTTTGTGTTTTTGTTTCCTAATGAAGTTTCATTGCTAGCCTTGGTGTTGAGTACAATTTCACACAAGTTGGTGAGACTTTCCAAGCTTATGGCATTCCCTATCAATATGAGCAAGTTATTAACTAACCTTATCATGAAGTGTATCAATTCCAATATGGTTTTTTTCAGCCTCAATATGATCATATCCAGCCCATACATGATTCTTACCTATCATATAGTCAGCCTTCTTAATTTATTATTCCTAGTCAACCTAGTCACTTCTCAACTCAACCCATTTACACCTTCAAAACAAACTCTTTTGGGGTATGATAATTTTATGCTAGATCCTAGTACTCATAGGGGATGTGGTTAAAATATTCTTAATCATTTCATCCATCAAGTGATAAATGCATTAGATCTAGTCAATAGAGAGTGGACACCTATTGAAAGAGCCAATTGGCAAAAACTTATAAATGAGATGATATATGTGAATGGTTTGATTGCATATTTAGAAGATCAGTTAAGTATTCATGAGAGGTAGCCTTACAAATTCTATCAACCTTCATATCCACCTCCTTAATTTTTTTATCATCCATATTTTCCCCTTACTCATGAGCTAAATTAAGCCTATCAAAGTCATCCTTCTCGTAATAAATTGGAGGAAGGAGTTATAAAGAGAAATATTTTGTTTGAAGATAATCTTGATAGGCAGATTGAGTTGGCTAACATGCATATGCAGTATTCCATGTTGGTATCAAAGGAGGTGGAGTCTAAGCCCTCATTACCCTCTGACATTGCATCCCCACCACCTCAAAAGGAGACTTCAAATCCTAAAATTCTGAGCTAGAATAAGATAATGGAGGCATGGGGAAAGAAAGAGAAGAAAAGTCTTAACAAAGAATGTGAGGCTAAGAAGACTCTTGATCTTATACAAATTCCTCCCATATTTCCAGAATAAAATTCTTATAATCCTATTATCCTAACCTAGATAAAGATAGTATAATCATGTGAAAATAAGGAAGGTATAAGCATTGTCAAAGAGTGTGAAGTGGAGAACGGAACTAATCCTTTGCAAGTCCCTCCCACCCTTCCTCAAGAAGCTTCTTGTGTTCCATGAAAACCTTAATGCATTGCATGTGCTCTTGATGATTCATATGACCTTCAAGAAAATATTTTCCAAGAGAGGCTAGCTAAGAAAATAGAGGAGTTAGAATCAAAGATGAAGTTGTTAAATCAAGTTGTGATGGAAGGTTTATACCCAAAGGAAGATTATATGCCTAAACACACCCCATCTAACCTCCTTTAAGAGAGTTCCCAATATGATTTTTATCCCTATGTTCTACCCTATACCAACTAATTCCTCTTGTCCTCACCCCATCACCCTTTGCCTTGATATAACTATGGTGTGGCAACCTAAATAAGAGTATCTAGTTGATTAAAATTTAGAACTCTTACTTGAAGAGAATGCAACTCCTTGGCAGCCTCATTGGGATAAGTCACCAAGTTATAAAATGCCTATTATTAGCATCACCATGAAATAATTTGAATATATTGCATCCCTTGACAAGCAATATCAGATTACGGTAGTTGAGGTTGAATTTGAAAACCCTCAAAAGGTCTTAAGTCATGAAGGAGATGTAGGTTATAATGTTGAATCTTCTTGTTTGGTTGATAATGAAGAATGATTTCTTTGTGGCAAAGAGAAAATCTGAGAAGAAGAGCCTATCTTGATAAGAGCAAGTGAAGATGAATAATCTCAATTAATGGCTGATCAAGAAGACATCATGAGTGATTATGAGGAAGACATCATCATAGGGACTCCCCTTGGTGAACAAAAGGACAATTCATAATCTCTTTCTTTTTATATTTGATGATATGTGTATCCATGAGGAAAGTGCCCAAGATTTGAACAAAAAGATATATGAAGAAAAATCCATATTTCATTATGAGGTTATGGATGACTATTTCAAGCATGAAGAAGTAATGATATCATATGTCAAAGAGGACAAGGATGATTGGTAGCTACAAATGGATATATTTCAATAGTTTGAAGAACTTTATCAAGTTAAGGGCTAATTGTATGACAAGGTGAATAAAGAATTTTCCTTAGAGGATAATGACCAAGATTGGAAATAATTTGCAAATCTACTTGATGAGATAAAAGATCTTGCAGCTGAGAGGAATCCCAATCTTGTTGAAAGCACTATGAAAGACAAAAAGGTATGCCTTGTTGAATCATCTTTAGAGGTCATAGTTGAATGATCACATAATAAATTTGAAGATATTTGGATGAAATAGGAGTTAATTTCATTGATCAATTTATTTTTAGCTTCTTGGTTCTTATTGAATGTCAAGCTAATAAAGTTGGAAAATGTTGTCAAAGAGTTGGAGGAATCAAGGCTAGAGTTCAAAAAGCTACATACCTCATTCAATCCTATATGTCATGAAGCAAGAAGAGTCTCAATATTTCTGTTTGATCTAAGGGGAGGTATGCATAGTTATTAGTTTTACATAATATTTTTCTCATGTTTCCCATAAGTTCATTAAGCACATGTGTGTGTGTGTGTGTGTGTGTGTGTGTGTGTGTGTGTGTGTGTTTTCTTTCTTTATTGTGTGTCTTTTCTTTGTGTGGTTGAGGAAGGCATTAGTGCCTCACCTTGATCAAAGGTTTATCGCCAATGGAAGAAAGTTTTATTATTTGTATCAGTCCTTATATGAAACCTAAACTCAATGGAATCATAAGTCTACTGGTCTAGTAAGTATAGCAAGCATACTACCCCTATGAGTCACCAATTTGTTGACCAAATTTTAATTTGAGGTCAAATTGGGACACCCCAAGGTAAAACATTACATTTTAGGCATTTTATGGGGTATAGTATTATGTATAAAGGTGAATTATATGTTAATTTATGTCAATTAACGTTAGATTGGCTTTGTTTAATTAGTTTTTATGCCCATTTATCATTTGAGTCATTTTAAGGGTCAAAATTGAGCATTTAATGCTTTGTATGGTTTTCTTGGGAAATGTGAAGGTGTAATAATGTGATGTCATGTCTTGTGTGTCCTTAAAATTATTAAATAACTAAAAATAATAAAATATGGTAGTTTATGCAGAAGAAAAATTAGTTTTCTTGAATAAAAAGGAGAGATTGGCACTTGTACAACCTCCTTGAGAAGTGTGCCACTTGGAAAAAGTTTAAATATATATATATACATATAAATCTTCTCCATGCTTAGTAACATGTTTTTTTATATATAAGTGCCATTTTGAGTTCAAAACTGTTCTTCTCCTTTCTTGGCTTTTTAGACACATAAAAATGACTTACAAGTTTGTACTTGGTATGGAGAGCTTAGGATGTTTCAACTTAAATAATATTTGGAGGATGTTTTAAACTATTATAAATTCATTTTTATATAAATATTTATAATAATGATCAAATTTTATTTATGAATCATCCATTTGAAGTTGACTATGTAAATCTACATACCAATCTGTGCACCCTTCAAGTTTTGCTCTTGTTTGAGATATTTAGTGCAATCTGCTTGTTGAGATTGGTTTTAGATGATTTTTAATATGTTTCCTCATGTCCCCCATGATTTTTTTCAAGTTTTATGGTTTTTTGATGATCCAATTAGCTTACATTTCAAGAGGGTACATCATTCTATGTTATAGACATTCTTGCACCATTTATAAAGTTCCATGCTTTGTCATTGGTTGAAGAAGGTTATAATAGTGTCATTTCCATGTTTTTAGGGATAAAAATTCATCCTGAAAAGTAACAATATTCATGTTTTATAAGCTCATATGCCACACCAACTAGTCATTAAACACCCTTGCATACTCTATTCTAGATGTTTTCAAGAGTTTTACACTTTGGAAAGAGTAATTTATTACTTGTTTGAGGTTTCCATCTGATGGAGTTCATATGAAACCTTAAAATTGTGATAATGGTCATGCCACATGCTTATATTTCATACATTCTTCCTAATGATCCTGTCTACTATTGCATTCATATTTGGGTACCCCTTATGCATGGTATATGTGACATATTGGAAATAAAATATTTGACAGTGGTATTTAACTCCTTAAGTTTGAAAATAAGCATTTGAAGAGATTGAAGGAATTATAATGGATCAAACTACCTTATATCATTGATTCTTTGGAAATTGTTTACATTGTCTACTTGTACTATAGAATGACCACCTATAGTTGGTACCATAGAGCATGAGAACACCTCTTGAGGTTTTGAAACAAGTGGGGAATAATTCTTTAAGATCTTAATATGATAAAGAGACCATGATAGAACTAGTCTCTAGTTAATGAGTAGAGAGAAGGTACAAACCATGCTAAAAAGGATCTAAATACTGATAAAGGGACTCTTTTCCATAAAATCACAAAATAGAGGTCCTAAGGTGTTTTGGAGATAATATATCACATGGTTGGAAATAGTTTCAAGGCATATAGATTAGTGACATATGTTGCCTCTATTTTAGACTAGACCTATGAAAAGCTTTAAGAGATTATGAAGTGGAGAAGGGTAATTTTGAATCTCATATTTTCTTAAAAATCACTAAAATCTTGTAGTAATACTTATAGGTCTAAGGAGGTAAATGGCCTTTGGTCATCCTAATAAATAACTTTGAATAGATTCTCATGATGATTAGGTTTCAACTAATTGAATGACACAAAAATTATCTAGGGGATAGTAGGAGAAGGTGGAAACACGGTCTTGGAGACTCTAAGACTACCTATATTTTTCCCTAATATGGATAATGTGCACCTAAAAGCAGAGAGAAGCATGTGTCTTAGTCATGGATCAAGAAGCTTGGTTTTCAACACAAAGAGAGAGATGAAGTGGGCACAAGGTATGAGAAGATGAAAAATTTATCTTATTCTCATAATTATATTTTGAGGATCATTATGACACTATAACCTAGCCTCATTATATCCCAAGAAACCTATAGGCAAGTTATAAAATAAGGGTGTCTCAGTCCTACAGCAGGGTATGAGATAGTGACCTCAATCTAAATGCCTTATTGATTATTCAACTTTCTTAAAAGATGAATCCAATAAAACCATGAAATATATGACTAATATGGACTCAATTTATATTTATAAAAACCATAAGTAAGGTCTCATGATGTTGTTATAATTTATATGCATGGTTGTCTCAGTCAAGGTACATCAGGGTACCCAGTCTAGACTAAACACAAGCATATGAAGATATATGAAAGTTTGGGACATTGAGAGAGTTTATAACATATTAATCACCACTATATAAACCTATTAACACTATCATGATGGAAAATATCCTGATAAATAAGATCAAAACATGTAAAACATAGTCCATGTGAGTGGAACCCTATACAGTCTGCCGATGAAAAGTGCAGTCTTGGAATTTACCAAATTAAAAGGTCAAATCACATTTTAAGAAGATCAAATTTGGTATGAATAACCTTTATTACTTTAATAAAATTTTCAATTATTCACATTTGTCTAATATAACATTGGAGTTCCCTATTTTTTGTCTTAAATAGAGGGCACTCCCCTCATGTGTAATTGATAGGTTTTTAAAGAAAGTAGGTGGTATGGTGAACTAGAGGATAAGGAGATCACTTAAAAAGGTTTTTAAAGTTTAATTGAATCAAAAAAAACATGTGGGATCAATAAATAAATAGGTAATGAATTAGGGTACCCTACACTCCTAAGGTTGCAGTCATGCATGATGGGTATTTCTAGGCCTAAAAGACCAAATAAGAGAACAAAGATATTTATATCCATAGGAGTGATTTAAATATTATTTTTATCATGTATATGGGGTGAATTTAGATGTTTTAAATCTATATTAATTCAAATAAAACTATTATAATCCATTATTATTTTAAGAGTATAGGTAAGCTTACTAGGCAAATATGAGACCTAATGAGCAAAAAGGAAGTCATTCACACTTTTTTGCATTAAAAATGATTTAAAAAATATTGGATAATATTATTTTGGTATATAAATATGTGTCTAATATTTTATAATGCGAATAAAATCAAGGAAATTCATTTTTGGCTTAGAATCTAACTTAAACATGCAAAAAGGGTAAGAACAAGCTCGAGTAGGTGAATTTGAATGCTCATTTATTCTTTGAGGATATTCATGATGATTAAAGGAATTTGGAGGAGATTTTAAGGTCCTAATAAACCTTTTGTGACATTTAATTTTAATTTGAATGTGTAATCTTTATGAATAATGCTTAAGACCCAAAATTGCTAAAAACCCCTTACAAACCCTAGTTAGAACCTGATTGGGAAGATGGATTTGTATAGATAATATAATGATCCATTTTTAATAGTATGGTGATTTTAAATTATATATGAATTTCCAAATCTTATCCCCCATACTTTTTATTTGTACAGACCTGTACAAATGGGGTAAAAAAGACTAGTTTCTTTACCATTTTCTATGTTTTGTAGGCTATAGGATGAGTCAAGACATGGAATCAAGTTTGGGAGGAATATTAAGACCTAATATAACTATGTATGTCAATCTTATTCCATGAAAAAATCTTATAAGTGTGTAAACAACCTCCTTCAACTTAGCCAATCAAAACTGGCCTATTAGACAAGCTAGTGAGAAGTGCGAAAAATATAAGGGAAAGTGATTTTAAGGTGTCATTAATGATTATAAGTAAATTTATGGCATTTAAACATTTCATCCACTACCTTTTATTTATTTTCATTGAGTACTTATGCCTTTTTGAAAGCCAAGTGTGTAGGGTCCATGAAGGGAGTTATTTTTAAACAATGGATGATGATTGCTCTTTTCTAGGTGATTCTAGATGACCAATCCTACAAATAATTCATGGAGAGGAATTTTTCATACCATTAAACTTAAATCAAATAATTTTTATTGTTACTCATCAGTTATAGTATGTTCAAACATCTCCAATCATGAAGGTAGTTTTTCTAAGCCAAGTTGAGTAGTTTATTACCACTTTTCATGAAGTTGGTTCCTTAAATTAACACTTGTATCTCCTGATCTTGCATGGTTCATCCCATACCATTTAAAAATTCACAATTAAATCCTTGTATTATATTTATAAGTGTCCTTGTGACCCTTGCACTTCTCTTCTTCTCTCTTTCTCAAGTTCTCTAAGAACTAGCCATTCTGGCATTGTATTAGATGTTCCACTTGAGTATGGTGAATCCCTACTCATTTTTATACCTTTTTATCAATAAAAATAATAATTTTTACCTCTTATATGACTATTCATAGAATTTTTTACTTAGATGATAAATCTTTTTTAGTGAAGACTATGGATTCCTAACATGTGGTATCATTCGTTCACCTTTTTACAACTTCTTCTTTTAGGGCATGCAAAGTGTTCTAGAAAATTTCCATGGTTTAAGTTAGTTATTATATTAATTATTGTCATTCAAGGCCTTTTTCTATCTCTCCTTACCTAAGACATTCTCCCATAACCTCATAATGTAATAGTGATGTTGGAATGTATAGATTAGAGGAGTGTATATTTAGTTTATCCTTTGATTTCAAGTGTAATATGCATATGGTTGGATTTAATCAATATATTTTGTGTATCACATCCATTAGGTTAGTTTTATTTCAGTTATATCTCTCCATTTTCAACCCCCAAATTTAGTAGTAGTTGTAATCCTAAGTGGTACATCAAGGTAGCTAGCCCTATCTAGAGACTCACCTTATTCCTTAGGCTACCAAAAAGCCTATAGGTGATTCCATTATGATACTTAAATGAGGAGATATTTTAATATCCTCAAAGTTTTCATATCTAAGTGAAAATAGGTTTCACATGCCAATGAACATAATAAAAAACTTTGTGGGTCTACAATAACTCATTCTACGTATAGAGAAAACCTCAACACCAAATTTCATGCTTTCTCTTTCAAGATATGACCTTATACTTGATAAATAAATATAAAACAACCTATCACACCTTTTACAATTCTCTTATGATCTTTAGTCCCTTTTTAACTAAACTTGATCCCTTATTTGGTCACACTAGGTCTCTTTATACATTAGGCCTTGAACTTCCAGTGATATATAGACCTTGAACACAATTTGAAACCTCTTGTACTATTCTAAAATCCTCATCCTTATGTCATAAAATCTCATAAAATTCCCAAATACTACCAAACTTCTTAACACAAGTATCACACTGCTCACCTCATCATGTTAATAGGCATATGCCTTCCCACTAAGTCTCTTAATATAAGGACTAAGCTTTAAAACTAATCTTGGAACACATATAAAGGATTATTTTCCTCTTTCACATGTTTACACAACTTTATAAACTCTATTATGCCTATACTAACATAATTCACCAAGATTCACTGTGATTTATGCATACACCTTCTCATAGGACTAGACTAAGCTTCTCAAGACACTTAGTACTCAACAATAGCTTACCTTGCATCATGATATTGACCTTGACATTCCATAAAACTCATAATAATTACTAGTTTTCCTTAAAATTATCTCTCAACAAAGAAACAATAGGTTGAATTCAAATTTTATCTTATCATAACACTTCTTTGTCTCACACCATTATACCATGCATGGCCTCAACTCTTGACCTTAACATTAATGAAATCCATCTTTAATTTGACATAAATGATAAAAATAATGCCTCAATACCAATAAAAATAACATATCTCAATAATATAACCCTTTGTCATTCATAGAAAACACTTAAACAAAGTTGTTCACTCACATCTACCCAAGCTGGAACTTCTTCAAGCTATCCTTTCTTCCAAACTAGAAATTTATCTCCCTTTAACATTAATGATAAAGGGTCATCTTATTTATAACTATTTTATCCTTGGACTTGAAAAAGCATACCTTTTATATCTAAACAAACTCATTATCTCTCTTTGACAGAAACTAGACATAGATCAGGCTCACATACCTACTCTTGGAGTATGATTGGTTCCTATTGCCTCCATAAGATATTTAAACACTTATCATGAGTGTGATTTTTTTTTATCAAATCATCATAAAAATTCTTTGTGACCCATCCATTATGATCACACCTCTAGAAAACTCTTGACTAAACCTTGGAGTTGAATGTCAACAAAGAACACAAGGCTCCCCTAAGACCAAACATCCTTCATGCTTTGACTCACTAATTGAGTGCCTCTGTGAAGTATAATGGAGTCATATCTTATCTTATGTTACCAAAATAGCATAAACTCAGGATATTCCCATATCTCCTTGTCCTTACTAGACTAAAATTCCTTCATGATTCTCTTAGGATTGAATAGCTCTTTTGGCTTGACCTCTTCAATCTCCATTTGAAAAACATTCTAGCTTGGTCTATTGGTCTTAACTCTTTCATACATAATATGAGATGATAGAGATAATTATTGGAAATCCTTTGCATCTAGGCTATGTTCCACCATGGCAAATGGTCCTCTTGGATTTGAATACTAGTCATAAACCTTCATTACCTTGGGTTTACACTCAATGTCTTACCTTATTTTTTGTACTCTAAGGGCCTCAAATTTCTTGTTTTGAGTTGAGAATCCATGCTTACATAAATTTTCAATATGACCAACTTTTGGAAATTGAAACAAACTATTCCTCTTGATGAAAACACACCATGACCCATACCTCTAGATTGATGAATTTCCTCATAATTCCATGCATATTAATTCTTGGAGGGCCTTATATAATTCCTTGATCTATGACCAAATTGGTTACATGAATAACAATAGTAGTTGAAAGTATTAGCATACCTTATACCATTAGGCTACCTAATAGGACTAGTCTTTATTCTTCCAACACCATCATTCCTTGATTGACCATTTACCTTCTTGATCTCATTAGTGATCTTATTTTGGTCTCTATTGAAACCAAGATTTGTTTTATCATTATTAATCATTTGACTACTTAGTATGAAATTTAGATCATTGGTACTCTTTTCAAACATCACAAAGACTTAACCTCACTTGATGATTGATCCAACTCAACTCTCAAGGAATCCATTTCAATTACATACCTTGCACATTATTCTTCTTTGGCCTTTACGATTATAGTCACAATCTCAAGTAGAGTCTCCACCTATTTGACTATTTACTCTTATTCCTTGGAGTTTTTGCTTAGTCTAAATTTAAAATTGTTGATTTTATCCTCATAGTATTTGATAAGACACATCATCAACCTATTATTATTCTTCACCATCTTCAATTCTTCTAGAGTATTCATCAACTCAGCCTCAAAGTCTACCTCTTCTTCTTCATCATCTGAATCACCAATAACACCTTCAATATATATGGACTCTTCTTGATTTGAACAATTTGCTTCCTTAGCCATGAAAATAACTTCATTGACATTATGACCATCACCTTCATGGTCACTCTTATAATCACTTCTCTCACTCTCATTAGATGAGATACAATCTTCCTTGGTACAAAATTTTCTTTTTTTCTTGAAATTTTTCTTCTTATCATCATACCTTTTAAATCTTTTCTTGTTCTTATTATACCTATAGGATTTTATCATCATCATGACTTTCATGATGCTCTTCATCATATTTTTCCTTATTCTCATGAGGGCACTTGTTATCTAAGTTTCCAATCTCTCCACAATTAAAACATTTAAAGGGAAACTTACCCTTGTATTTACCTAAATCAGTTTTCAACTTTTTTAAAAACATAGCTCTCAAATCATAATCATCAATACCAAATTAATCATTATAGTTGAATTTATTGCCTTTTTATTCTTCTCTTTTGACTTCTTTTCTTTATTTAAAGCAAATTCCTTCTTTATATGTCTTCCATCACTTGTCCTCATCTTATAGGCTATTAGGATTGCATGAAGTCCATCCATCTTTATCTTATATAGATCTTGCATCTCTTCAAAAACAAATACTTTAGAATCAAATTTGTGAGTTAGAGATATTAAAACCTTTTGAACAATATTAGACTCTTTCAATTATTCACCCAGGCCTCTTATGATTTTGAACACTTCATCAAACCTCGACAAGTAGGATGCAATGGTCTCATCTTCATTCATTATTATGTTTCCAAACTATCTTAAATATATTTGAAACTTATCCAAATTGACCTTGGAGTCTACCTCATGGATTGTATTCAAACTATCCCACATTTTTTTGGTATAAATATAATTCATCACCTTCACAAGTTATGCCTTTGATAGGCCACACGTAATTCCATTCATTGATTTTGAATTATTATCACTAGCCTTCTTGCTTGTTGCATATATAAGAGGAAATATGGGTGAAATATATCCATTGAATAATGATTAAAAAAAATCATGACCTTGAGACATAAAATATGTCCCCATCCTCATTATAACACTCTAAAATGCATAATTTTATCTAATTAACAAAGGAACATTGCTTGTATAAAAACCACCTTATGATTGACTAGCCATCTTCACTTGCTTAGGATATCCTTTGGGATACTAGGCCTCCTTCATAGGACCTGAGATGATATCAGAATTTTTAAGTATATCTACTAGTATTTTGGGGTGAATAATTTGACTTAAAAAAATCCTTCAATTTCACTTATCATCCATAAAACATTCATTCACATACATACATTAACCAATGTATAAACAAACATCTATGAAAGCAAACAACATAAGAAAATAAGAGATATGTGGGAAAAACTCTTATGGAATAATACAAATGAATTATATATTGGATTATATTAATACAATAAATTAATTAAACTATCTTGGATTATAGTACTATAAGCAATGAATGAAACTTTTAGTGATGTACCAACCCCTCACTAGTCAAGCACCAACTCAACAAGTATTTTAGTAAGCACCAACATGAAAGGAGGCACCAACCCCATAGGTAAATAAACATAAAATTTATTACCTTTAAAATATTATCACCTTTGGATACTTTTTTATCACTTAATTTAATATTACCACCTTATTTTTCTCTTCTCACTCTTTTATTTCTCTCAAATAACCTATTAGGCCTTCTCGCTTAACTAGCCCTTTCCTTAGTATAATTAGGTCATATGACCTTGCTCATAGCATATAAACACATATTTATGTATTAATGAAATATTTTTAACACATATATAATGGTATTAAATCTATTTACTTTGTTTCTAAAACTCTATATCATTTTCTCAAGTCCTTAATATTCTATTTAGTCAATTAGGCATATTAGACCTTCTCTTTATACTTGACTCTTGCTCTTACCCATATTGGTCATAAAATAACATTTAAATAATTTTTTAACCCATGGAATATATTAAAAAACATGTTTCAAAAGTTAAACAATCACTACATAGTCTGGTCATTACCCCTAAGGGTTGAAACCACCATTAGGCCTAATAGAGACCTAATGCAATTAGGCCTTCTCAAAGCACACATTTCACCTTGACCTCTTTGGAACACTTTGAGCCTAAAAAAATGGATTAAAAACTTAATAAATTCTTAAATTATACCAATTATAATCTCACCTTATTTACCCAACACTATCTATCTCATTTCACTCCTTGAACCACGTAATTAGGTTTATTTTGTAATTAGGCCTTTTCACTACTAGAAAGCTTATCTTGAATATCTCTAGCATACACTTAAATTTTTCATATAAAATTAAAATAAAATAACATGGATAGTACCTAAATTAACTAATTTTAAATATAAAATCCATTATATCTCACCATATATGGTAAAATACCTCAAACTGATCATATTCATATGCTCACTCAGAATTGCACATAGGTCTTAAGAACCTAGTCAAGAACCTTTGAATTTTCACTCCTTAATAAGAATTTATAATGAATAAAAATGTGTTAAAATTAACCTATTATAAATTTATAATAAATTTATGTGAATTTTATTCTTAAAATATATTCAAGAAGACTCAGGAACATCATTCTAATTCATACATAGAAAATTGCCTATAGCTCTAAAAACATAGTCATGAATACCAAGTATTAGAAAACATATGAGAAGACTTCTATTAAATTAAAATAGGTTTTAATGATAATTAATAATAATTAAAACATATTTAAATATATATATTACATGTTTCAATATAAATATTTGTCTTATAGAACAATCTCATGTCTTCACCCTACACAGGTCACTTTGAGAACAATTTTTTTCTTATTTATGTGCATCATAAAAAATTATATTAAAGTATAAAAGGTGATATATGTATATAAAAATTACCAAATTAATTTTTATCCATCCCTAATCCATTGCAATAAATCTCTAATCTCATTCTCAGTTCTACCTAGTTTTCTCACTATCTTCCTCATTAGGCCTATTTAGCAATAGGTCAACTTCCATGACTGGTTTAACATATTTAAGGTATAAAACCTAATTATAAAATTACATGGTCATAAAATAAAATTATAATATATCATCCTCTAACCATTTTCATGTTTTCCCTTGTCAACCCTACCTACTACATCCAAAATCAAATAAACTTTGGGTTTCCTATAGCTTCCACTAACTCTTTTGATAGACCAATGCCACTTGGAGAAATGTAGGAGAGTCATATAAATTATCTAATCATTTAAATATTTCATCCAATCCATTATATTTCATTTACAACAATATATTTCCTATCAAGTCATTATGAGAGTCTTAGGAGAGTTTTTACTATTTCCCCTTCTTAACAATCATTCATAAAAAATTACCCTTAAATTCAGAAATAATACAATGAAATTTAGGGTATTAAATTTCTATAACTTCCATTAAATTATAAATATCTCATGCAAAGTTTTTACATTCCAACGAGCATAATAAATACCTTCTTGGGTCTATAACACCTCATTCTATTTAAATAGAAATCCTCAACACCAAATTTCATGCTTTCTCCTTCAATATATGACCTAATACTTGGTAAAAAACATTGACACAAAATTTAACACATATGGAAATGATTTTATGAGATTTATCACCTCGGGAATGGAACATGACCCCTTAATAGGTCACACTAGGTCTCTTCGCACACTAGGCCTTAAACTACTAGTCATACATAAACCTTAAAAACACTTTTAAAAATATTTTAATATTATAAAAATTTCATCCTCATGTAATAAAACCTCATACCATGATCTCATAATTATAACATTATTCACACAAGTCTCATGCTACTCACCTAATCATGCTAACAATTTTATGCCTTCCCACTAGGTATCTCAATGCAAGGACTAAGATTAAAAACTAACCTTATAACACTTATGAAGGATTATTTTCCTCTTTCACATGTTTAAAAACATTTATGCATTCTCTTATAAATATACTAACAAAATTCACCAAGCTTCACTATACTTTATGAATACACCATCTCACAAGACTAGACTAGGGTTCTCAAGACACCTAGTACTCAACAATAGCTTACCTTGTATCATGATCTTTACCTTGACATGCCATAAAAATTATAAAAATGACTAGGTTTCTATCAAACTCTTTATTAATATAGAAACAATAGGTTTCCTTCAAATTTTCTCTTGTCATAAGGCTTCTTAGGCTCATACCATTCTGCCATGTATGGCCTCAACTCTTGACCTTGACATTAATGACATTCATATTAAATTTTACATAAATGGAAAAATAAATGACTCAATAACAACAATATTAACATACCTCAATAATGGGTATTTGGTTATTAATATATATATATATATATATATATATATATATATATATATATATAAGTATGTTGTAATTAATTTTTTTTTGTGTTTTTATTCTTTGTTTCCTTTTATGTCTTGTCTTTTTTCCCCACCCTTTTGTTTTAAGATTTTGTGTGCCATTCAAGGAAAACTGATTTTAGAGTAAGAAATAGAGGATGGATCCCAATATCAAATAAAGTGACAAGTAATATATTTTCCTCCTATATCCTATGAGAATAAATGTCCAATAATTTAAAATTGATAAAATTAATTAGGAAAATATTTATTTTAATAAAGATCCTCAAGATGTCTAATAATAGTAGGAGTAAAATTATGAACTATTGGGCAAGCACAATTTGACTAAGTGATTGAAGGCTCATGGAACCAATATGTAATTTTGGATACATTATATTCCAACCCTAAGATCAATAATATCATAACTAAAATAAGGTTGAGTCTCATAAAAAAATGCTAAATTTATTCCTAAGAAATGGTGTTTTAGGAAACCTCCATTGTAGGCTTTTCATCCTGGTTGGTAGTATAACAAGGCATAGTTCAAAACCAATGTATCTCTATTAGGGCTATGGATGCCTATCTATAAGCATAAAAATTATTGATCCCTCTCTACTAGGTCAAGAACCTAAAAAATGCATACCCATTCTAGAGGCATTGAACATTCTAGTTTATCCAAGATTCATGGTAATTTCTTGAAGAAATATAATGTTATTACATGAATGGATACTTTAAAATATCCATATCCCAATATGTCATTTATTTAAAAACATAATTGAGTGTTTTTTATTTATTACAGATTATGGGGGAAGATTCACGAGCTTATCTCTAAGCTTGACAATGGAGGGTGTAGTCTAGGTTTTAAACACTATAATAACATTTCCCCCACAATGTCACCATTTTTTTTGGCCAATAGAATCCCACCCTCTTTTTTTGGATAAGTGTGGAACCCTTACAACAACTACCAACTCAAATTTTTATGTGGCCCTCATTGGATTGCCCTTGGTTGGAATGTATTGTATCTTCAAGCCTTTTTTTACCTTGATCTATTGAGTATTTCACTAAATATTCAATGTGAAAGAAATCATCATTAAGACCATTCTCACCACCTTTGTTTTATTAGGGGTACCCTTCTAAATTTTTTAATGAAATTCTCTTCATACTTCAATATTTTTTTCTAACAATCATTTTATACAGATAAATTATGTAGGGCATGTTCCTAGAGCTACATCCTCCTAGAGTCCTACTAGGAATTTTATAAACATTTAATGGAATTCAAGTGAAAATTTTTATTAACTATATGGTCATATTTTTAACTTATTCATTTTACTTAAAACCATCTATAGATATCAATGGAGGGAGGAGAGCCACATGGAAACTATTAGACTTGTCATAATTCCAAGAAAACCTAATAATATAGGAGAGCCATGTAAACTTTGTTAGACCTGATAGTCTCTTCAAGGTTTTAGAACTGGTAGAACTTGATGAGAGTTTTGCGAATAGAGGAGAGCTACATAGAAGCTATCAGACATGCCATTCTCCTAAGGGTGTTATACTTGCCATAAACCTGAGAGATCTTAGTGAATGGAGGATATCCATGTGGAATTTTTTAAATTTACTAGTCTCTCAAGGGTGTCAGACTTTTTGAAACATCAAGAGATCTCAATGAATGGAAGAGAGCCATATGGAAGCTATAGAACCTACAGTCTTTGAGCGGTGTCAAGCTTATCATAAACTAGGAGAGAAAAGTGAATATAAGAGAACCAAGTGGAATTTATCAAACATTCTATTATCCTAGGGGTGTCAAACTTGTTAGAACATTAGGAGATCTTAGTGAATGGAGGAGAACCATGTGGAAGATATTAGGCCTATCAGTCTCTTAAAGGTGATATAATTTTTAGAACCCTATAATATCTTGGTGAATGGAGGAGAGCCACATGTAATATAGTAAACCTACCATTACCCTAGGGGTGTTATACTTGTTATAACCCTAGGAGAGCCTAGTGAATGGAGGAGAGCAATGTGGAATCTATTAGCCCTTCTAGTCTCCTAAGGTATCATATTTATCATAACCCTAATATATCTTGGAAAATATAATCATTCCATGTGGTAATTCAATACTAAATGATATATAAGTGTTGGGAGTGTCCTAAATATACCACAAAAGAGGTAAATTTATAATTAGGAACCAATCACAAGTTTCCATGTGTCTTATAAAGTATAGGTCACTGAATTAAACAACATGTATACAACACTTAATCAACATTACCTATAAATATATGATGAATTAGAAAGTGACATGTCACCCAATTGATAGATACATAAAGGAGAGGCCCCAAAGGTAAGTAGGAATGTGCCTACCATGTCATTACATTAGCTAATTTGGGTAAATGCATTCTAAATTTATAATTGACATACATCTAATCACCACCATGGTGTTTAAATAGAGATTCCATTTTAAATTCTTAGAATTAATTCCAAATTTGGAAGTGACAAGGTGGATGGTGCCACTAACCCAAATTTGAATTTATGGAGGATGGGCTGCCAAAACCCATTAATGCAAGAGATTTTTGTGGATACCTATTAGTCTTCAAGATAAAGGATTTTACCATTACCATTAATAATTCACAAGAATAATTCTCTATAGTAACTATTCACTATTTTTTTTGTCTCCTCTCCTTATAAATCAATGCTAAGAGACTCCAAAATGAAAAAAATATGTCTACATCATCTTCTAACCCCAAGCTTGACCTTGATTATAGGTATACCACCTTATTTCCTAACCTGGTAAAATTCAATCACTATAATAAAGTCTTTACAATAATTTAAGATGTTTAAACACCCACCTCAAATGATGGTGATGATGATGATGATGATGAGACTGAGTATCTCGATGATATCATATCACTAGATATGTCAAGATTACATAGGTCCATATCCAAACTAGATCTTCCCTTATGAAAACCTATTTGGAAACTTATTGTAGACTTATAAGTGCATTTTGAGATATGGGTAGGATATAGTTTACTTTACCAATTAGATGAACCTAACTATAAACATATCAAGGGATGATTCTAAATATTACTACAACCTCCTTGAATACACCATCACCTATGATTCTAACATGGTGGATGTATGGAATAATACACATAAAATATAAAAGGTCCTTAAGGACTAGGCCACTGACCATGATCAATAGATCCATAGAGAGGATATTGATTCTAACCCAATCTACCTCTTCCAAAATGGATTTCACATTGGGATGATTCTTTTGAATTACCTATTTATGACCATTGACACTATACATGTGAACATAATATGGGTACCCTTTCTAAACATAATCCTCAAAGGAGAATATATACTTGACCTATTAAGTGTGATCAACTTTAACCTTCTTAAGGCCATATCATAATTTTGGACTAGATGAAGATTTTACATGATCTCTTACATCATGGACATAGTCTATTCCACCCTTTCATTTATTTTCTTATATTTCCCACCTTAGGTTCCTATGAGATCTATAGTTCACTTAGGGTTCTATAAATTGTACAATCACCACTAATATGACCACATATAGGAAATTTGTGAGAATTTCTACCATATGTTCTATCAAGCCATCAAAGAGAGGCCCATGTTATAGCTATCTATGGAAATAAGAATGGTGATCTTACCCATCGAGACTTATTGGTACTACTAGGACCATACCATAATTTAGGTGAAGGGAATCCACCAAACCACTCTTATTTTTCCCTATCAAGTCCCAGATTGCCTTGTTAAGAAATAAATTTCTCATCAATTGGTTGAGGACATCATAGGTTTCTTGGATAATCATCAATGGAAAACCTACTTGAACTTCTTGAATTATCATTTTCCATAATGAGTGAAATAATACTCCTTTGATAAGGAATATGGTGAATAACAAGGATTCTTACAACTTGAGAAGGGTCAATCATAGTGATGAGGATCCTCATAGGTTCATCTATGTTTATGTGAAAAAACTCATATTTCCTTAATATCACTTACCATCATGAGCCCCATGAGGTTTATGAGGTTCACCTCAACCTACCCAATGACAATGATGTAATGGTGTGGCTTGATGCAAATTAGAAGAGGAAGGGAATCATGCCTAAATTGGCCTAAACATCAAGGATAGACTAGTGCCACACCCATAGTTACCTCTAACACAACCACCCTTAGGGGCCACACTAATTCATATCAAGGAGTAAATACACACAATTCATCCATGCATCACTAAAATTATCATACAAGGGATATCACCACCTTCACATCCTATCCCCCGACCTCCCTCAAATGCTTCTCTAGCTCTTCCACCTCCATGACAACAAGCCACTCCGCTATTGGTGCTACACTTTAGTATTGATATCAACCCTAAAGTGAGATTTAAATGGTATAAAAAATAATCCTTACTAAATATACCTTCCCTTAATAAAACTATCCACACATAACCTATGGGGGACCCCTAAGTTTCCCATTTCTCACTAGGCATATCCCAATCAGGCCTTCCCTATCTCCCATCTCATCCACTCCCTAGTTAAATAAATTCCCCTTGGGTTTGGCCATGTTCAACATTATCACTTCCCACCCCTCCTTATCATCCCATTTAACCTAAAATATTCATTATATCTCCTCTTTAGTCTCTAGGTGCCTTGGTTGTCTAGCCTTCACCCTCCACTATGGTTTTTTCTATACTTTTAGGGATTGTTAAAATTATGGTGGTCCTAGGTTTAGTAGTTCCATCACATGTCATGGATGCAAAATCATCTCCAACATTATGGAATCCTCTAGCATGAATTCATTTTCATGTATCCATAATGAAAATCTATATGGCCACCATATTGGCAATTGTACCTATGTGTATAATTTTAATGATTCCCAATGTTACTACCATGGAAACCACTCCCTTAGTTTCCTAAATGGTTTTAGTGGTGATGGAAACCTTATCCCCTTATGATAATATGACTTTGATTGGCCTATGCTTAACACCTAAAAATCTAAAGAGGGTAGTTTTCACTATGTTAACCAAGAAATCATTATTGCTACCTTAACTTTTCATATTATGGCCTCAGCTACAACAAACCCAAGAAAGATTCCCAAGAAGAAATCAAAGACAACTCCTTCATTTCCTCATGTCCAAGTTTCAATTACTCTTTCTTATCCCTTTTATCAATTTACCTATCTCACATTTACCTAGTCCTCATTTTACATCACCCTCAGAAACTAAGGATTTAGTTTTAATTGATCATTTTCATCATTTTTGTTAGAGACAACCTTCCTAATAGCCATTAGTCCTCACATCCACATAAACTATGACCAGTGGTGAGATCAATATTTTCCTTAGGCTTCCTTTTTCATGTTCCCTCCTTTCATTCCCTTGCCTTCACTTCCACTCATTTCCTCTCTCCTTCATTCCACTTCATTTTCCCCTCCTACTCCTAAGCCTCTGCCTTCCACTTCAACTACTTCTACCCATCATGTTTATCCTTATAAAACCTTGGGTACATTCATAGGATTATGATGGCTCAAAACCATCGAGTCATCAAGAGCATAGAGATCAAAAATTATATACCATGGATATCTAGATGTTTAGTGGTAAGTTAATAGGTCCTTTAGGAGCATGAAAATGGTGATCACATAAACCTTCACTCAAGAGGGTAACCCTATAGTCTAGAGAACCAAACACGATATATTATCCCTCACTAAAGTGAGGACACCTAGTGGAGAAAATAAAGTGGTTGAGGACCTTTTATCTATACTCTAAGCCACCCATGATCTCACTAAAAAAATCATTGAAGATATGAAGGAAAAAGTGTGGGTACTCAAATAATAGGTGAAGAGCACTTTTTATATTAAATTTAGATGAAAATTTGAGAGATTTCTTTGTAAAAATATTCAAATCCCTTAGGGAAGTGGTCAAAACACTAACCATGATCAAGGAAACTCTCTAGTGTACATAGGCACACGTGGAGAGATTTAGTCACATGGATAATGAATACAAAAGGCTCATTGTGATTATTCGTAAGGACATATTCCCAGAGCTAAAGTTATTTTTATTTAACTTGAATATATATCATACTTGTGTTGGTAACATGAAATCCTCAAATTATAAGTGGTTAGATATGAAAAAAATCATCATAGAGCCTATGGAGGATAGTAAGGCATTGAATGATGACTTAGTTCAAGGTGATGTTCCATCCAGATGGCACTTTGCTAGATAAAAAATAATATAGTGTCTACCTAGATAAATTCAACTAATTCATGAGAAAAAAGGTGGTAAAGGAAAGTAAGGATAGGGAAAATGATATTATATAATTATCAACCCAATCCATGGTGAGTATCAACTAGGTGTCTAAGGAAACATTATCCCTCAATGCCTCACTCCAAATGCACTACTATTTGTTGGCCTCATACGAGGTGATCTTTCATTAGCCTCCAATGAATCTAGACAAGATGGATAAAAAGTTTAACTTAGTGACATCCACATTGGTATTTGATTATGTACATCCCAAGTAGTTGGGAAGTGGTTTGATTCCAACTTATTCAAGAATTATCTTAGGTGGGCCCTATGGACTTGTTTCCATCTATTGTGGGATATGATATATTTTATGGTGAAATTCAATTATAGACATTTTAGGCCATGATGTCCTAGGGTGGGACTTCATTCCTCTTTGAAATGAACCCCATACTTGTTATATGATCAACCTTGTTATATCTTTTAAGGGTTTACATTTTGTATGTAATCAAATGTTATTGAAATTAATGAAAATTTTCTTGCTCTTTTTAATGGTATTTATGTTTATATGGATGCTGTCCAATAATTCTTGAATTTTATAAATGTATGATAGTATTAAAAGATCAATAATGTGATTTGATTCATATGATGAATGTAGTAATTATTTTATTCTTTTCTATTCTAACTATATAGGAGTTTTCCTTATTTTCTAAGGGACACTCATTATTACGTGTGATTAATGATTTAGAATAACTTGGGGGGTCATTTGTGTAATTTAAAGTAGGTCCCTCTTTGTTTTTATATTTATTAGAGATATCATATATTAATAATTATCACTTAATATTTATACTCCTCCATTGTGTGATGACAGTTCCAAGTTCATCATGAAACTTGGCACACAATAAGATAACTATGCCTAAGCACTTGCCCACGCCTGAAGCACCAGCATCCTTAATTAATCAAAAAAATTTACCCTTACCCTTTAATTTGTGTTTATTTTATAACTAATTGGTATTTTCCCATGTACTTATAAATGTGAATTTAAACTTATTAACTTTTTAGAATGTATCAGTTATTCAGGTATGCATTATGAACCCTTTGTTGAACTAAGTATTCAATAATTTATGGTAGCATTGCACCTATTAGAGACTCATTTAAATTAAGATACATCATGAATCCAATACCTAAAACATGTGCCTTGGGTTACTATTAAATCAATTTTAAAATGAGAGGATGAAAGTCTCTTATTATCCCAAGGTCCTCCTCGAGTACTTAATTTCATAAGTTTTCTATGGGATAGTATTTTTTATGACACAACAACTATTTTTTGAGAAAATTTAGCCATGACATACAATCAAATGAATCAACAAGAAAATAAACACCATAGTGAGAGGTATTTTGACATAAGGGATTAGTTATTTTTATGATTGTTTCCATATAAGTATATGTCTCTAAAGTAATATAAAAATTATAACAATTTGTATCTTAATAATTATGGACCTTATCAGATCTTGTAGTAAATTAGTAATGTGGCCTAAAATATGGAATTACCATAGTCCACTCACATACATTTAGTATTCCATATATCTTAGATAAAGAAGTTAAATGGATAGATTTTATACCCAAATCAATTTACTTGAATTGGATGAGGAATGCATCATTATTCTAGAGTTTAAAGATATCCTTCAAATATGAATTAAGAAACTATAGACTAGAGTGATTAAGGAGAAATTGATAAAATGGAAGAATTTTCATTGTGAAGATACAACATGGGAGGATAAATATTTCCTTCATCGATACCCATGGTTGATTCAATGTTGAGGACAACATTGTTGTAAAGGGGAATGGCATGATACACCCTTAACTTATGGTATGTCTAGGGATATGTGTGGTTGACTTGTGGCTTACATACATCTTATATTATCTTGTTGCATTTATCTATGTTATTAGTAGAGTTATCATATGGAATAATCATGACTAGTTAGAGTACATATAAGAGGTAGTGGCTAGTATTTGATTATCATTTTGAAAACTATGTTCTTATTAAAAGGTTTTGGATGTTTTCCCATCAAATTAGCTCGTTATTTGCTCATACATTTTTCTTTTATTTAAGTAATATTATGATATATTTCTATTTTTATACTTATTTGGTAAAGCAATTTATTTGAAATTAAACTATATCATCAAGGATGACATAGTATGAGTACCAAAATATGATATCAAAATTACAATGACTAGGTCGATATCATATGGTAAGGTAATAGGTTCAAAAAATATGGTCTCAACTAGGGCTGATGTAGTAGAGAATGAGATAACTGACATAGTTGAGTGTGTTAGGATGGAAGGAGGTAGGTAGGAAGATTTTTTTTAGAAATATTAACTATAAATAAGAATTATATTATCATGATATATATAAAAAAATCTCTCTCAAATCACTAAAGGCTTTCTCATCCCTTTCCTAGTGCACCTTTTAGGGTGTGCACCTAGGGAGAGTGAATCTTGACATGTTGTTACAAGAGAAAGTGTTAGTAAATTATAAAGTAAAAAATATTATATGTACACACCATATATACATGTATACTACTTTCTGGTATCCATCCATGAAACTCTTCCTTCTAATATTCTAGACCAATCTTTTACAGTAGCTATAGCCATGAAAATAACACCAACAATACTTATATTACACTAATAATGATAATAATAATATCAAAACTATATAATTAAGACATATAATATATCCATATAAATAAAAAAATCATATAATTAACCTATCATTAGATAAATATACACTAATTTATAAAACTAAAATTCTAACTAGATTAAAATGTTGTGAAACTACAAGTTTTTAGTTTATGTTTCATACAAAGGTGGGATATGACATCCACTCCACATAAAAAGAGGTGTAATCCTATGACATATATAAATAATTCTAGATAGTGACTTATGAAAAAAATTTCATCTTCCCATATAGAACTATTCTCACTTAGCTAGTCCTATTAGACTAACATTTTTTGAATATCTCTATTTTTTAGTTTAACTTTATGGTGATCCAAAACATAGATTGGCTCTAGATGGATTATTTCCTCTTCTACCACTTAAATTATTTTATAATAAATAAACTATGGGGATGAATAACACATTTTATCAAAAATTTAACATGAACACATCATGAATTATATATGAATAGGAGGACAAAGAGTTCAATGATAGGAAACATGGCTAATATTTTACATAATGTAAAAAATACTAAAAAACATGGAACTAATTTGGATGCCTTTCAAAAATTAATAGAAACTGTAAGTGGTCTTACTCTCTTAAACACTTTATCCAAGACATAAAACTCTATATGAGTTTTTTTCCAATTAATATATCTTTTATGACGGTGTGAGGCAACTTTAAACCTTTACTAAATGATAGCCATTTAGGTGTCATATTATTGCAACAATTAAGGTCCATCTAAAACCCTATTTTCCAACCCATCCTAGTCAATTTAGGTACATAATATTTTTTCTATACAAAGTTTCAAAATTTAATAATAAGTATTATTAGAAGCAAATTATACTTGATGATTTGATGATGCATGATAGAGGTGGTTGAAGATTTTGTAAGGATATTTAAACTTAAATTTATTTTCAATTGAAATATTACTAATAATGGTGGGGGATACATATATTTATATATTTGATGAGGTATTCTAGACCTTTGGATGAAGGACAACATCAATGGTTTAAAATATGTCCTACACATGATAAATGATCAAGGTTATGTGTGTAATAAATAAACTCAAGAAGTTTTGGAGTGTATAAGAGGATAAATTGTTGATTACTTGGAGTGTTTAAGAACATGTCATAGATTTATTTCAAACTTCTCTAATTGTATTGAATTTGTATTGTAAAGAGGATGATATCATGGTGGATGAAATCATGAACTTGAGATGGAAAATAGGATTATTAATTTTAAAAAAAATAGTAATTGTACATTCCATGTTTTTTCATTATTGCTGAGATTAGCTAATTAAAAAACATTAATTAAAAAATGTGATATGATTTTATTTTATTTAGTAATTTATATGATCATGGAATAAAATATTAATTGATCAAAGGGATGAATAGTTGTTGACTAGGGATGTTAGATGGATAGAATATTTGATAAAATATGTGTTGTTATGAAATTTTACATTTCATAATTGTTATCACTTGAAATTTCACACCTTATGGAGATTTTTCAACTCTGCTTATTAAAATTTCACAATGGAAACACATCAGGGATGTGGGTGACCCAAATTTGAGGTGAGTTTCTAGATTGGGGATAGTTATTTTGATGTACCACTTAGGATTGAACCTACTACTAACTTTGGGGGGGGTGTGAAAAGGGAGAGAGTTGACTAAAAAAATATATAATATAAGGGATTTTATACAATAAATATATGGTCTAATCACACCACTTATAATGCACTTGGAACCAAAGAAAATCCCATACATACACTTCATCCAATTAAATATTTCTCTTCTACATCAATGTTTCAAGAATGGGGTCTTAAAGA
Source organism: Torreya grandis (assembly GCA_037957365.1). Lineage (NCBI taxonomy): Eukaryota > Viridiplantae > Streptophyta > Pinopsida > Cupressales > Taxaceae > Torreya > Torreya grandis. The sequence continues at coordinate 284,303 of JARHVA010009474.1, read as the reverse complement.
GAGATTAGGATAGGAGGTCTTAGAAAATAGGTCTTCTAAAAACAATAATGAATAAACTACTCACTATACATGTATTCCACATTAGATTCTTCTTTTTGACCTATAAAAGAGAGCTTTCAAACTACACAAGGCACTAGGAAGGATAACATGTCAAGGTAAGCAAAATACACTTGTACAAGACCAAAAACCATAACATGCACTTCATTAAGTCATGAATGAGGTAAAATATAATTATTTATTAGTTTAAGGTAAAAAATGAGTAGGTCTTCACCATACTTAAGTGGAGAGATCTCTATAATAGCCAAATAGGCTAGAATATATAGGAGTTGTGAGAGAAGAGAGAGAAGGTGAAGCTCAAGAGTCACTAAGAAACTTTTTAATTAATGAGAATGAGTTAAAAAATAATGTAATTAGGCATGAGATAGGTCCTTCAAGGAACACAAAGACAAATGTCCCTCAAATTCATTTAACTCCTCCATATGTGGCATAGATGCTCTCTCATGTATATGAAACTACCCTCCTAACTTTACCTCATTAGATAGCCTCATAAATAAGTAGGGTTAGTTATAGTGGTTGATCTAAAGGGGAGGGGTTACTAACAAGCCTCTATAAGCATTGGAATTGTCTAAAACCATTCATATATTTTTTCCATGAGAAATCATCTCTAATAGTTATAAATGACTCTCTCCCATGCACCTATCACACCTGGCACACAAAATTATTCCAATTATAAAATATAATCCTTTTATAAGGAGGAATGAAACTTTTACAGAGTGTCCAAGTCATTAGATTCATGAATCAAGCCTTATAAGACTTCCCAATTAGAGTTTCACCATTTTCATTAAGTGTTCACTATGACTAACTTAGATGAATAAGGTAAAAAACATAATTAAAATTTTATATATCTCCATATATGGACACAAGGACTTATAAAAAGAGTAAATATCTCTCTTAAAAGTGGTTCCATCTTTTTAAACTTATCCATACCTACAAAACACATAAATATATCAAAATAATCCCTATTGTACCTATTTCATATAAGTAGGGTATAACTCAGTCACCTAGGGTAGGTTTTTGGACATTATTCTATAGCTTAAAGTCATTTACCTAGCCTTTACCCTCTATTTGGATGATCAATTTGCCTCATCATTCCAATCAGGTATCTAGAGAGGGTGTGTGAGGGTTTTAGAGTAGTTTTAAGTCTTAGCCTTTGTTCATAAAGACCAATAATTATAGTTATAAAATAATGACACTTATTTCTTATTTAATAACCTCTATAACATCTATGAACACCTTGAACCTCCATACAAAGTAGCATGGGAATTATAAGCATTCTAAGTTGGCCACTCGTACTCCTTTAACATTATACATAGTTTTGTGTGCACTTTAATCCAAGAAATGGATTCTTTGTGAACTCACCTACATAATGAATTATTAAGCACTTCTATACACATCCCAAGGTCATGATTCAATCATTATAATAGCTCATCAAGGGCTAGAAATAAAAATGACCCCCTTTATATATTAGCCCTATACCTTACTCCATAAGTCTGCCTATAACATGAGACTCAAATGATATTCTTCATGTTTTCCATAAATATAAAAGGTTAAAACAAATATAAAACAATATCATATACATGTTCTAACTTGTTATATAGCCTAGCTAAGGCTATAAATATGAAAGGCTCTCAAATTGGCTACTAGGACTTAATTTTTTCTATTAAGTTAACTATAAACCTAGATGGTTTAGAGAAATCCAACTTATTTCTTCCCTATAAATGAATTTTACATATGGTATTTTATTTTATTCAAATTCCCATACTTCATTTAATGGTCTTGTCAGCATCTGGTTCACCTATTTGTGCTCATTCCAAAGATACAAGTTTTATGCAAAGGGAAAAGTGCCCCCTATCTGAGATATAATAGGGGGAACTTCCCCTATTTGAATAAAAAATAAAACCAATTAAGATTATTATTTAACTCAAAAGGATGTTTTATTTAAATTTTTAACTCTTGGTGATTAGTCTAGACCATTGAACTTCCCCAATTTTCATGGCAGACCTTTTCAAGATAGTATGTGCATGTTATTTTACAAGTAGATTATGTTCTATGTTTTGGGGTGATGCCTGTAGGTGTAAATTTGACTCATCTGATATTGATCATGGATTTAATTAAATTTTATTTTTAATCCCCTAATATCACCAATCATGTGTTTTAAACTAGTGTTCTCATTTGAAAAAAACCTAAGACATTACTTTAGTCATCAAATACTAGTCACTGTCCCTTTACTTTTGGACCCCTATATATTACTTTCACTCTTTTTAGAATGATAAATTTTTTAAATTAATATCTATTTAAACATGAAAATAATAACCACTTGACCAATTATTATTATCTAAACTACAATGACAACTCTTTGGGTTCATATCTAAGCTCCCTTTCACCATGACTGAAATAGTCTACTTGCCTGAGACAATAGATTCAATTATGTTCTATCTCGAAGGGGTTTTTGTCATGAATCAAGATTAAAATAGTGTTTACAAACATATCAAGATTCCCATGGTATCAATTTTCTATTTTTCTATGCCAAACTTCCCAAACACAGTATGCATTAGCACCAAGAAAATCTCATTCTAAACTCACTACATCTATCTTCATATACAGGTTTATAGATGGTTTAAGGCCTTAATAAGATATGTAAGATTGGAATACATTCATAAGGGTATATATAATCATTTTATATCTATTATCATTGGTTTGAAACTACCTATCTCATCCATATCACTTATCATCACTCTAACATCTTCAAACTGACTCACTGATCTACCTGGCCGTAAGTGTCAAAATTATGCTTGAAAGAGGCCTATAGGTGAGCATATTATCCTTATAATAAAAATAAAATTAATATTATGACATCAATTAGGTCATTTAATTCATAAATTATGTGTGGGAGTCTTCGTGGAAGTCTTCATGTTATAGGTTTCTTGTATCCTGTAAGTGCTTTCCTGAAAAAACATGTAGATGGCCATTTTCTAGGCCTAAGTGCAGCTGTAAGTATAGTTGGGAGTGGATACCTACTCATGGAGTCATATTATGTATGTCCTTGAGAAATTTATGTGATCTTTGGGTGAAATAAACTACTTTTAAAAATGAAAACTGTAGAGAGCATTAAGCAACTTTAGTGTGTGGGAAACATGTTTTGGGAACCTCAAACACTAGGTTATTTTAGTTTTCTATTCTCATTCTCTTTCAAGTACTATCCGCATAGTATGAATATAAAAGGTTCAAAACTATCTTTCCTCAAATATCCTCTTTAAATTCTAAATCAAAATCAAAAAAAGGGAGGAGCTCATTATTTTCTCAACTCAAGGAAAAGTTCCCAAATTTAGGTTCTTTGTTTAACAAAGTTTCTCAACACCATACGTGGGTATCAATGGTCTTAATGATACTTATATGATAACAAAAAACCTTACACTCTTCATGAAGATCAATATATTTCAACCATATCTCTATACATCACCTCTAAAACTCCTCAAATGATACCTATGGGTGTATACTTCTGAGTGTGAGGAAGATTTCTTATTACCTTAAGCAAGTTTTAGGCCATTAGGAGATTAGGCTTCTCTCTATCACTTGTGTAGGATAATTTAAACTTGTTAAACCTTCACATCCCTATAAAAAACTATAATTATAATATTTAGATGGCTACAAAAGCATCAAAATTATTCATAGAGAAGGAAACAAGTCTATAGCCATAAACAAGCCTAAAAGAGGCTTTCTAAGATCATGGACTCCAAATACAAAGAAGACAAAGGAAACCAATGTGGAAATACCTTGGACATTTCTAAGAAACTCCTATGAAACCCCAAACTTGTCAAATCAAATCAAAACATTCTGAAACAAGCTCAAATGGGGACCTCTCATGAATGTAGAAGCATGAAAATTTTTCTAACTTCTTAACACTAATTCATAAAGGAGGAGCCATTAAAATAAATATTCTTTCCATAGATTTGAATAATAGTAATACACCTTTAAACTCCCAATAACACTCCCTTCAACACTAATTTTATGAACTATACCAAGCATCTGAAGTTGACCCTTCTTGGCTTGTGAAGGTAAGAAAGAAGGATTGGAAGAAAAATTTTATTTAGAAGGCATTCATTCTAAGTTGGTCACTCTAGTTCCTTTATCATTCTACATAGGCCTGTGTGCAATTTAAGCCCATAAATGGCTTCTTGGTGAAATCCCCTACATTCTAAAGGATTAAACACTTATATTAACATCCCAAGGTCATACCTTAATCATCAGAATAGCTCATCAAGGGATATAAATGAAAATTACCCCCCTTTTGATAGTAGGACTATACCTTGATCCATAAGGCTATCTACAACCTGAGACTCAAATTATATTCTTCATGTTTTCCCTACATCCAAAAGTTTCAAACATATCTAAAACAATATCATAGACATGTTCTAACTTATTAGATAGCCTATCTAAGGCTATAAATGTGAAATGCTCTTAAATTGGCTACTAGGCCTTAATTTTATCCATTAGGTTGACTATAACCTTGGATTTTTTAGAGCACTCTAATTGATTTCTTCCTTCTTAAAAAAATTTTCCATGTGGTATTAGATGTGATCCAACTTCCCATACTTATTTGTAAGGTCTCCTCAACATCTAGTTTACCTATTTGTCCTCATTAAAAAATTTCAAGATTTATGCAAAGGGAAAAGTGCTCACTATTTGTGAAAAAAGAGGTGGTACTTCCCCTATTTACCTCACAAAAAAACCATTGGATTAGATTCTTGAATTCTGAAGGATGCTTTATGAAAAATTTTAAATCTTATTAATGAGTCTAGACCCTTTAACTTCCCCAGTTTCCAAGGTAGACCTTTTCAAGATAGTTTGTGTAGGGTATTTTTTAAGCAAACTATGTTTCATGTTTTAGGGTGATGCCTATAGGTGTAACTATGAATAATTTGATATTGATCATGGATTTATTGAATCTTCTTTGTAATCCCTTGAGATCAGCAATCATGTGTTTGAAACTAGTGTTCTCCTTTGAAACAAAACATAGGACATTACTTTAGTCATCAAATACTAATCACTGTCCCTTTGGTTTTGGACCCCTGTATATTTATTTTACTATTTTGAGACTTGATAATATTTTTAAATGAATATCTATTGAAACATGAACATAAGAACAACTTGACCACTTCTTATGCTCTATACTACACTGTAAATCTTTGGGTTCATATCTAAGTTCCCTTTCACCATGACTGAAATAGTTTGTTTGCTTGAGATAACACAATCAACTATGTTATACTTTGAAGGGATTTTTGTCATGAATTAAGATTAAAATAGTGTTTAAAAACCTATTATGAGTCCCTTGGGTTCAATTTTATATTTTGTCTCTGCTAAACTTCCTAAACACAGTCTCGTTTAACACTAAGAAAACCTCATTCTTAACTCATCATCTGTATCTCCATATACAGGGTTATAGATGGTGGTAAGGCCTTAATAAGATATGTAATCTTGGAATGAATTGATAAAGGTCTCTATAAAAATTTTATATATATTATCATTGGTTTGAAACTACCTATCTCATGCTTAGCACTTACCATCACTCTAAAATCTTCAAACTTACTCATTGGTCTACTTGGTTATAAGTGTCAAAATTATGCTTGAAAGAGGCCTATAGGTGAGTGTCTTATCCTTATAATATCTATACCTTGCATCTTAGGATCATACTTAGATCATTTAATGAATCTATGATGTGCAAGAATCTTAGTGAAGGTTTCCATGTTATAGGTTTCTCATAACTTGTAAGTGATTTCCAAAAGAAAACTATAGATGGCCATTTTCCAAGCCTAAGTGCACCTATAGATATAATTGGGAGTTGATAAATACTCATGGATTCTTCTTAGGAAGGTCCTTGAGACATTTGTGTGATATTTAAGTCATATAATTACCTAGTTTAGATTACAATCTCACATTGTGATCTTTGGGTAAAAGAAACCACTTTGAAAATTAATAATTGTAGAGAGCACTGAGCAAATTTAGTGTGTGGGAAACATGTTTTGAGAGCCTAAAAAACTAGGTTCCTTTAGTTTTCCATTCTCATTATCTTGTACATACTATTCCCATATTATGACTATCAAATGTTCACAACTATCTTTCCTCAAACTTCCTCTTGAATTTATAAATAAAAATCACAAACTGGGAGGAGCTCTCTATTTTTTCAACTTAGGGAAAAGTTCCCAAATTCAGGTTCTTTGTTTAGAAAAGTTTCACAATACCATACATGGATATCAAAGGTCTTAATCATGCTTATATGCTAACATAAAACCTTTCACTCTTCATGAAGATCAAGACATTGTCAGGATCCTACTCTCCCCAATAAGAGTATATATGATTACCTTTGTATTAGCAACTAAACATGGAATTTGACCAGAATGATTAAGTAACTAGAAATATGAAACAACATAGAATATGAGAGACAATACTCAATTGTATTAATACTCATCCAGAAGGAAATACAATAAAGAAGTCGCCACACTTCTTCTCACACATCTAGAGATCCCACACTTCTAGGGTTCACCAGTAATTCTCATCCAACAGTTCACCCTCTCAATCATGGTCAAAACAATCAACTCTAATACAGAGTTATTGTTCACCTCCACCAGTCAGTAACAACGCTGCCAGTCCACCAAGTACACAACCGTACTCCAAGTAGATCTCCCTTTCCTTGCTACCACCTGCAAATCAATAGACCTTACTTACCATGTAGATATCTCTACACCCTAAAGAACCCTTTTCCTTGCCTCACCAAGTCCTTATGATTCTTCAACCAGTACGCCGATGGATCTCCTAATAGAACTTGCACAAACTGCAACTCTCCCTGATCATACACACTCAGCACCTCTTTAAAACTAGGAGAAGCTACTCTTGCTCTCTCTACAAGCACAATGGCTTTCTATCACACTTTTACAATATAGCCCATGAGTCTATTATATAGATCTCATGCATACAATAATTAGAAATTCTTAATTACAATAATTAGACTCGCAACTCTAAGACCAAAAATAGTCTTTACATGCAAACTGCCTATCCAAAAATAAACCAATCTAAAACCCGCATGCAAATTGCATGCACACACAGGTTGCCGACATCGGCTCCTTCTTGACCGATGTTGGCTGACTAATAACTGATGTCAGTTGCTTCTGCAATGTAGTATGACTGACATCGGTTGGCCTGACCGACACCGGTTCTTCTGCAACTCACTCTGTAACTCAAAAACCTCCTCCATGTTTGCATCAGTGAAGCTTTTAGCTCCACAACCTAATAGACATGTCAACCATCCCTTCTTATATCACCTATAAACTTCTACAAATGATACCTATGGGTGCATACTTCTGAGTGTGAGGAATATTTCTTATTACCTTAAGCAAATTTTGGGCCATTAGGAGATTAGGATTCTCTCTATCACTTGTGTAGGATAATTTAAAATTGTTCAACATTCACATCTCTATAAAAACCTACAATTATAATCTTCAAATGGCTATAGAAGCATCAAGATTCTTCATAGATGAATAAACAAGTTTATAGCCATAAACAAGCTTAGAAGAGGATTTATAATCTAATGGACTCCAAATACCAATAAGACAAAGTAAAATAATGTGGAAAGACCTTTGACATTTCTAAGAAACACTTATGAAAACCCAAACTTGTCAAATCAAATCAAAACATTCTGAAAAATCTCAAATAGGGACCCCTTATGAATGTAAAAGCATGAAAAATTGTCTGACTTCTTAACACTAATTCATAAAGGAAGAACCATGAAACTAAAACTTCATTAAATTTATTTTAACCATACTAATACCCCTTTCAACTCCCAATAACACTCCCTCTAACTCTAACTATATGAACTGTACCAAGCATTTGAAGTTGACCCTTCTTGGCTTGTGAAGGTAAGAAAGGAGTGAAAGAAAAATTTGATTTATCTGACCTTTTATCTACACACTAGGTGTGGTAAAGATCTTAGCAAGTTGGAAATACACTTTTCCCACATCTTTAGCTAATGGTGAGCTCACCAAGTCTATACAAGTGTCATTAATGGCCTATTTTCAAGGAGATCTCCCTATTTTCATATATGAAACTACCTCTTGACTACCTCTGACTAATTCCTAAGATCTTCTAAACTCATCCACATTACAATCTTGCTTGGTGATAAATATGCTTATTTGACAAGTCTGTACAAGTCATTTAATGAGCCATAAATATGACAAAAAATATTTTTTGCTTATGAAACATGGTAAAGGAAAAATTTATGACTTAAGATCACCTTAAAACATTTAAATTACCATATTAAGACAAATCTAACATAAATTGAGCCTTTGACCTTATTTGACTAGAGTTGACTAGAGTTAACTAAGTACTAGGAAGATATACTGACACTGAGGCTAAAGCAAGGATAGGCGAGATGTTTAGACACACATGGGACCGTATTAGACATATAGGAACCTTTTCAAAAGTTTTAATACATAGAAGTTAACCCAATTTAAATAAAATTCAACTTTGGTCAGCACTTTTAGCAATTCCTAAGGGTAACAAGATTGCCTATGTTAAGGACCAATAACCTTATCATGTCCATTGGGAAAAGGGAATCAAATGAATTCTAAAATACTAGGATCAGACCTTGACCTAACTAACAAGATATGTGATTGATCTAAAAACACATAAAGGAAGGACAAATACACACTAAGACCAAGAAAAAATAGAAATAAAAAGCACACTTATGCTACTAAGCATATAGAGAGCACAAGATAGAATAGAAAGTAAACTAATTATTTACAATGAACTATACATACCTTCCTTCTTCGATCAAAAGGAAAGTATCTTGAATCTCATGAGATGAATGAGGATGACAAGCATGCTTCCTTTTGGATGTAGTACTAGATGACTCATCCTTCTCTTTTGTTCCTTGACTTGGCATGTCATTTGATGGAGTCATCTCAAATAAGTCTCCAAGATAGATGAACTCTTCTTGACCTTATAAACTTTCATTATACTACTATTCATTTTTCTCATCATGGTAGATTTGTATCTCTATGAATGGAACAACCTCTTGCAAGTATATGTCTTTTCAAAAGGTTTCATTTTCCTTTTCCTTTGTTAAAAAATATTCAAACCCTTCAATAAGTCTAGTATCATGGCATTTTAGGAATTTTTCTTGATCAGAATCTTCTTTGATGTTTTTAGGAGTAGATTCACATGAGGTTCTAGGATCAAACTTCAAACCATATTCAAAAGACTCATAGTCATCATAAATTATTTCATCATGGTCTAGATCCTCTTGATGATGATAAATCTCAACACATACTTGATCCTCAAGATATTGGGATTATTTTATTATAATTATTTCCTTCTCACTATCCTCATATTCTTTGAACATTTGTATATAAGTGTGCCACATGTATTCTTATTGAAACATATCATCTTGCTTAGCATGGCTTATAATCAGCTCCAAAGGAATTATAGGCCCCATGAAATCTTCAACTTCATTTCAAATGTATTAAAATATCTTCCAAAAGTCATTATCCTCTTTTTGATCAGCATCATGAAGGGGAAAAACAAGAGAAAATTATTCCTCTTCTTCTTTGGAAACCAAAAGAACTTCTTCCAAGACTTCTTCTACACTACAATTAAGGTCCTCTTCCCCATCATCATAATCTGATGTTTATTCACAAGGAGTGAGCTCTTCCTCATCATCAATCTAATATGAAATCTCCATATCCTTCTCCCTCTTAGTGGTGCCAATACTAGGCATCTCAAAACTAGGAATTTTAACCCAAGAAGGCTTCTAAGGAGAAATGTATTCCTCACTATTAGAATATGATTTATCCTCAATGAAATGATCCATATTAGCTTCAATGAATTAATTTGATTTAATATTTCCTTGTATAGATGAGATATTCTAGATTTTGAGTTCCAATTCCTTAATTCTTTTGGCAAGGCTCTCTTTAAATAACTTCTCTTGGGGGTAGATAAGATATTCATTAGGAAAAGAAGTAGAAATAAATTGAGATGGATGGAAAAATACTTCTTAAATAAGGGTGGGATGGAGTTGAGTAGGTTTAATTTCCTCTTCACTTCTAAATTCTCCACTTAGACATCCTTTGTTCTTCTTTCCACAAGCTGATAATACTTCTTTCCATCTTGGGAAGCTAGGATTAGAGAGTCCTTTATGAGGTTAAGATATAAATGGAGGGGTAAATGATTGAATCAAGAAACTCAGGATTTCCTTGGGCTTAGCATCTTGTCTCCAACTTGGTAAGGTAGGTTTAGGAACCTAATTTCTTACTATCATGATGGATTGTGTCAAATGTTGGTTTGCCAACTCAATATCCTTGTCAAGATGGGTCTCCAACATCAGCTTTCTTCTCTAAAAATCTTCCCCAATTAGGTTGTGAGATGGATCAACTTGGTCAATTACGGTGTCCTCCTTCTGTTGGCTTCTCTCTTGGATGGACTTCGAGAAAATATTGGTAATGCATGAAGGCCTTGGGGAATTTTGAAACATTATTGGATTAGTATTTTTTGTGTGTATAATTAACACACTTTAAGGTTTATGTGGGGTGTATTGTAGATACCAAGACTTAACTAGTTCATGAGATTTTAACCTCTCTTCTAGGTGGAAAATTAGACCACAAACATCAAACATTTCATTTTTAAGACCTTACCAATTATATTTCTCAATGGGAATCCATTATCTCTTGACTAACTCCAGAGAATCCCTCACACTCTTGACATAATCACAAGGGATGACTTGACCACAACCATTTCTAGTATCAAGGTCTAACATTTTTTAGCCAATGATAGTCTTCTTGAAACTTGTAATAGATTGACTTAGAGAGGAACTAGGTGGACTAAGTGAATCACAAGCTTAGGAAGGATGATTATAGGACTGATGAAAATCATAGTAAGGATAAATATGGTCATATTAAGATTTACAAGACTAACCAAAGACTTGCTTATATTGATATGGTATAGGCAAGGCTAGATATGTTTCACTAACTTGTGTCAAGACAAAGTCAACATCAAAATTATCCATGAATCATTCATAACAAGTGTATAAAAAATAAAACAACTTCAATTAGAGTACTTGGACTACTTAACTAGTATATTTGTGCTTGGATTCACCATTGGTACTTAGTGGAATTGCCTCTAAAGGCTGATATCATGAGGATAAAACCAAAACTCCTCAACGAATAGCCTATTCAATCCCATTGGGCATGCCAAAATCTATTATAACTATAAATTTTACCATTTGATTAGATGTTTAAACTCACCTTGTTCAAGTGGCATAATGGGAACACCTCAGGGTTGTGGGTGACCCAAATTTGAAGTGAGTCTCTAGATTAGGCTTAGTTCCCTTAATGTACCACATAGGATTGAATCTAATACTAACATTGGGAGGTGAAAAGGGAGAGAGATAAATAAAACCAAATATAATATAGGGGATGTGATACACCAAATATATGTTGTACTCACACCACTAATAATACACTTAGAACCAAAGATAATCCCACACATACACTTCATACAATTAAACACTCCTCTTCTACATCAATGTTTCAAGAATGGGGTCTTGAAGAGAGCTTAGGATAGGAGGAATTAGAAAATATATCTTATATAAACACTAATAAATAATCTACTCATGATACATATAGTCCACATTAGACGCTTCTTACTGACCTTCAAAAGAGAGCTTTTAAACTACACAAGGCACTAGGAAGGATAACATGTCAAGGTAAGCCAAATACACTTATACAAGACCACAAATAATAAAATTCACTTCATAAAGTCAATAATGAGGTAAAAAAACATTATTTATTATTTTAAGAAAAAAATTGAGTAGATATTCACCATACATAGGTGGAGAGATCTCTACAATAGCTAAAAAGGCTAGAATATATAAGAATTATGAGAGAAGAGAGAGAAGGTGAAGCTCAAGAGTCACTAAGACACTTTTAAAGAAAGGAGATTGAGTTAAAATATCATGTAATTTGGAATGATAAAGTTCTTATAAGGAACACAAGGACACATTTCCCTCAAACTCATCCAAATCCTCCACATGTGGCATATATGCCCTTTCATGGATATGAAATTGCCCTTCTAACTTGCCCTCATTAGACTACCTCATCACTAAGTAGGGTCAGGTCTATTGATTGATATAAATGGGAGGTGTTAATTAAAATCCACTATAATCATTTTAATGGTATAAAATGATTCATATCTTTTTATCCATGAGAAAACATCTCTAATAGTTATAAATGACTTTCTCTCATGCACCTATCACACTTAGCACACAAAATGCTAATCCATGAAAAAGGAGTAATGACACTTTTAAAGAGTGTCTAAGTCATTATATTCATGAATAAATATTTAAAAGGCTTCCTAATTAGAGTTTCACCATTTTCAGTAAGTGTTCATTGCTTGTTCCATATGACTAGCTGAGATGAATAAGGTAGCAAACACACTTAGGATTTTATATATCTCCATATATGGATATGAGGACTTTTAAAATGTCCCAATCTCTCTCATAAAAGTGGTTTCATCTTTTGAAACTTTTCCATACCTAAAAAACACATAAATATATCAAAATAAGCCATGTTATACCTCTTCTACACAAGTAGGGTACAACTTCGCCACATGGGGTAGGTCTATAGATAGTACTTTATAGATTAAAGTCATTTACCTAGGCTTTATACTTCATTTGGATGCTTCATTTGCCTCAGCTTTCTAATCTGGTCTCTAGAGAGGGTTCATGAGGGTTTTAAAGTAGTTTTATGTCTTACCCTTTATTCATAAAGATCAGACATTGGTGTTTTGAAATAATGAAACTTATGGATTTTTGAGGACCCTATATAACATATTTGAAAACCTTGAGGATCCATGTAAAGCATCAAGGTATTTTTAAGCATTCTAAGTTGGCCACTTGAGCTGTTTTAGCATTCTACATAGGCCTACATGCAATTTAAGCCAAGAAATATATTTTTGGTGAAATAACCTACATTATAAAGGCTTAAACACTTATATTCACATCCCAAGGTCATGTCTCAATCATCATAATATCTCATCAAGGGATAGAAATAAAAATAACCCCCTTTTTGATACTAAGACTATACCTTGCTCCATAAGTCTATCTACAACCTGAGACTCAAATGATATTGTTCATGTTTTACCTACATCAAAAAGGTTCAAAAATATCTAAAAACATATAATATACATGTTATAACTTGATATATATCCTATCTAAGGCTATAAATGTAAATGCTCTCAAATTGGCTACTAGGCCTTAATTTTATCCATTAGGTTGACTATAACCCTAGATGGTTTTGATCACTATAATTAATTTATTCCATATAAATAAGGTTTTCCATGTGGTATTATATGTGATCCAACTTACCATACTTCTTTGAATGGTCTCCTCAACATCTGGTTTGCATATTTGTCCTCATTCCAAAGTTGCAATCTTTATGCAAAGGGAAAAGTGCCCCCTATTTGAGACAAAATAAGTGGAACTTCCCATATTTACCTAAAAAAAAACAATTGGATGGGATTATTAAATTTTTAAGGATTATTTATGAAAATTTTTAACTCTTAGTGATGAGTCTAGACCCTTTAACTTCCCTAATTTCCAACACAGACCTTTTAAAGATAGTTTGTGTAAGGTATTTTGTACGTAAACTATGTTTCATGTTTTAGGGTGATGCATATAGGTGTAACTATGAATCATTTTATATTTATCATGGAATGATTTAATCCTATTTTTAATCCCCTAAGATCATCAATCATGTGTTTGAAACTAGTGTTTTCCTTTGAAAAAACATAGGACATTACTTTAGTCATCAAATACTAGTCACTGTCCCTTTGGTTCTTGAACCCTGTAGATTAATTTCACTCTTTTTAGGCATTATCATAGTGTGAAATTAATATCTATTGAAACATTAACATAATAAAAACTTGACCACTTCTTATGCTCTATACTACACCTACAACTCTTTGGGTTCATATCTGAGATCCCTTTCACCATGACTAAAATAGTCTATTTGCTTGAGATACCATAATCAACTATGTTCTACCTTGAAGGGGTATTTTTCATGAATCATGATTAAAATAGTGTTTAAAAACCTATCAAAATTCCCTTTGGGTAACTTTTATATTTTATCTATACCAAACTTCCCAAACATAGTCTCCTTTAGCACAAAGAAACCCTCATTCTTAACTCATTATCTGTATCTCCATATACAGGGTTGTAGATGGTGGTAAGGCCTTAATAAGCTATGTAATCTTGGAATGAATTGATAAGGGTATCTATAATACTTTAATATACATTATCATTTGTTTGAAACTACCTATCTCATCCTTAGAACTTACCATCACTCCAACATCTTCAAACTTACTCACTGTTTACCTTGTTATGCGTGTCAAAATTATGCTTCAAAGAGGCATATAGGTGTGTTTCTTATCCTTATAATACCTATACCATGAATCTTAGGATCACATTTAGGTCATTTAATTCATCTATGATGTTCAAGAATCTTAGTGAAAGTTATCATATTATAGGTTTCTCATAACCTGTAAGTGATTTTCCCAAAGAAACCTATAGATGGCCATTTCTCAAGCCTAAGTGCACCTGTAGGTATAATTGGGAGTGGATACCTACTAATGGAGTCATGTTAGGAAGTTCCTTGAGACATTTGTGTGCTCTTTAAGTCATATAATTACCTAGTGTAGATTGTAAGCTCACATTGTGATCTTTGGGTAAAAGAAACCACTTTGAAAACTAATAACTGTAGAGGGCATTGGGAAAATTTAGTGTGTGGGAAACATGTTTTGGGAACCTAAAAAACTAGGTTCCTTTAGTTTTCCATTCTCATTTTCTTACAATTACTATCCCCATATTATGAATATCAAATGTTCACAACTATCTTTCCTTAAACCTCCTCTTGAATTTCTAAAATAAAATCACAAACTAAGAGGAGCTCTCTATTTTCTCAACTTAGGGAAAAGTTCCCAATTTTGGGTTCTTTGTTTATCATAGTTTCTCAACACCATACATGGCTATCAAGGGTATTAATCATGCTTAGATGCTAACATACAACCTTACACTCTTCATAAATATTAAGATGTGTCAACCATCCCTTCGTAAATCACCTATAAAACTCTACAAATGATACATATGGGTACATACTTATGAGTGTCAGGAAGATTTCTTATTACCTTAAGAAATTTTTATGCCATTGGAGATTAGGATTATCTCTATCACTTATGTAGGATAATTTTAACTTTTTCAACCTCTAGATCCCTCTACAAACCTGTAATGATAATCTTCAGATGGCTACAGAAGCATCGAGATTCTTCATAGAGAAGGAAACAAGTTTGTAGCCATAAAAAAGACTAGAAGAGGCTTTCTAAGCTCATGGAATTCACATACCAAGAATATAAAATAAACCAATGTGGAAAGACCTTAGACATTTTTGAGAAAAACCATCAAAATCCCAAACATATCAAATCAAATCAAAACATTCTAAAACAATCTAAAATAGGGCCCCTCATGAATGTAGAATCATAAAAAGTTTCTTGGCTTATTAACAATGATTCATAAAGGAGGATCCATGAAACTCAAACTTCTTTCCATGAATTTGAAGCATACTAAGACCCATTTCAATTCCTAAGATCACTACCTCCAACTCTAACTGTATGGACTGTACCAAGCATCTGAAGTTGACCCTTCTTGGCTTATGAAGCAAAGAAAGGAGAAGAAGCAAAATTTTACTTATCTAACCTTTTCTCTACACACCAGGTATGGTAAAGATCTTAGGTAGTTGAATAGACACTTTTCCCATGTTTTTAGCTGAAGGTGAGCTCACCAAGTCTTAAGCAAAAAATATACTGAGAGGGGGTTGAATCAGTATATTATATATCTTTTACTAAATCTGATTCCTTTTATTTAACCACTTAATCACACATTAAAGATATGCAATAAAAATGAAACAATAATATGCACCACACAATATATAGAGAGAGACACCATATTTTTACATGGAAACCCGAAGTGGGAAAAACCACAGAGAATAATTTCCAGTATATAAATGAGAACCAACTCAAATTACAAAGTTCACAAGCACCAAATTACAAGATCACCAACCCTTTTTCTAATCACCAACATAATAGATATTTGTGAGCAACAACCCACAAGAGCACCAATCCCTTGCAAATATTTGTGAGCACCAACCCCTTTTGTGTATAAAATATAACTATATCTCAATGTTGCTTACTCAACAAATCCTAGAACTCTACAATATCTTTTACTTTTCTCTCTTTTAAAACAAATATAAACCACACACACTCTTTCATATATAAATGGCTTCTCAATCCTTTATTTATAGATTTCCAAATGACCTTTGGCATTCACCCTTTATGACCCTTCAATCCTCATGGAAAATGGTGCCAAACTTGAATGACCCTTTCTATCCTTGAATTTGAAAAGTCATATGGTGACCCTTCATAAGTAAATTCATCCTTTCCTCTTTTGTCTTTATCTTGGTGACTTTTCATATTCCTCAAAGTGTCCCTTCATGGAAAAATGCACCATACCCTCTTTTGTCTTCACATGTTAACTCTTGGAATTACTCAAGATGACTCTTCATTAGAAAATACATCCCATTCCTCTTTTGTATTTACCTCTTGACTCATTGACTTCTCCATGGGCCCTCTTTTGACTTATATTCAACCAAAAATATATTCATTAATATTAAATAAATATTAACACACATCAACCAAGATATGACTATTAAAAACACCATTAAATGCAATGGGGCCTTTATCACCAATAATGCTAGAACTTTGACATAAATGACAATATTTCCAACAATCTCCCCCTTTGTCATTGATGGCAACCTCAAATTGAAACTACCACATCTTGAAACCTGCAAATACTACCATCTAAAAAACATATAGTAACTCCCCCTAACTATAGAAACCTATACCTATTCCCTATACCTATTCTCTATACCTATTTATACATCTATACATGTACCTGCACCTATTTATATTCTTCTCCCCCTTTGACATCAATGGTAAAGGGCCTACTTAGAGTTAACACTTAGCTCACCCTCAACTGATGCTAAAATTTAATTGTAGGAAGTAAAAGAAATTACTCCCAACTTCTCTTGTAGATAATAAAATGTGTCTTTTGGTAGTGCCTTTGTGAAAATATCTAAAATCTAATCTTTAGTACTGATATATTCCATCTTAACGTATTGATCTGCAACCTGCTCTCTAAAGAAGAGATATCTAATGGGAATATGTTTTGTTCTTGAATGAATCACTAGATTCTTATAAATATTAATAACACTTGTGTTATCACAAAAAATAGAAATAGATTTATCATATTTTACCTTGATATCTTCCAGAGTTTTCTTCATCCAAATCACTTGAGTACAACAAAATACCATTGTAATATAATATGTTTTAGCTATAGAAAGTGATACTAAATTTTGCTTCTCACTTAGCCATGACACTAAGCTATCACCAATGAAGAAATATCCTCCACTTGTAATCTTTCTTTCATCCAAGCACCCTACCCATTCTAAATATGTATAAGAAACCAAATTGAAATATCTACCTATGGGATACCACGATTGATAATCTAATATCACCTTGATATATCTGAATATTATTTTCACCAACTGAACATGACTATCTTTTGAAGCTGACTAATATCTTGCAACCATACCTAATACATGCATGATGTTTAGCCTGAATGTTATCAAATATAAAATACTACCAATAATAAATCTATACAAAAATTGATCTACCATAGGTGAATCTTCATCCTTGCTCACTTTATTTCCTATACACATTGGTGTGCCAACTAGTGCACAATCCTCAAAACCAAATTTCTTCAACATTTTCTTGGCATATTTATTTTGAGAAATAAAAATTCTTTTATTTGACTGAAATATTTACAACTCTAAGAAAAATGACAATTTTCCAAGAATAGACATCTCAAATTCTTTTTGCATATTATCAAAAAATTATTTTGTCATATTTTTAATGTTTCCATGAAAAATAATGTCATCAACATATACCACAATGATCAATTGATGCTCACTTTCTATTTTGATGTAGATATTACTGTCAACAAATCCCCTCTCAAAACCTTGATCCTATAGGTACTTATCAAGTCTTGCATACCAAGCTCTAGGAGCTTATTTCAATCCATATAATTCTTTATTCAATCTACATACATGATTACTAATATTAGAGAGAATAAATCCCTCAGGCTGCTCAATGTAGACTTCTTATATATTCCCAATTAGTAAGGTAGATTTGACATCCATCTTAAACACTTTGAAAATTTTAAACACTACATATGCAAGAAACATTCTAATACCCTTTACCCTTTCTAATAGTGTAAAAATTTCTTCAAAATTTATTCCTTCAATTTGAGCATATCCTTTACATACTAATCTTGCTTTATTCCTGGTCACTTCTCCATTTTCATTCAACTAATTTCTATAAACCCATTTTGTTCCTATCACACTGTGATCTTTTTGTCTATGAACTAATTCTCAAGTATCATTCTTTTCTATCTAATTTAATTCTTGATCCAATGCCTTAACCCAATGCTTATCATGTCTAGCTTATGAAAAAGTTCTAGGCTGAATTTTGGATAACAAAGAAAAACTAACTTGCTCAGATTCACTTACCATAATTCTTTTGGTGTAAATTTCTTCATTTATATCTCTGATGATGTCACTTTTATTATAATTTTTATGAACATATTTGGATGGATTTTTGGTGTCCTTTTTCTCCTTATTCTCATCTTCATCTAATTATTCAAAATCTTCCTCTTCAATGATTTTAGGAATGTCTATTGGATCACTAATTCTTTGTGTTCCATCTTCTTCTATCCTAAAACTTGCACTTTCAATAATTTTCTTGGTTATTTTTTATAACATTTATAATATATAATTTTATAAGAATAACCAAGAAATATACCTTCATCTACTCTAGATTCAAACTTACCATGTTTTTCATCGATTCACTTTATGAATCATCTATTGCCAAAAACTCTAAAATAATCAACTATTGTTAGTTTGTATTTCCATAATTCATAAGAAGTATTGTCACTATTGACTCTCAATAATTCTTGATTATGAATATGCACTACTATAGAAACTACCTCTCTCTAATATTTATCTATTATCTTAGATTCATTTATCATTATCCTTGCCATCTCCTGAACTATTCTATTTCCTCATTAAACTACTCCATTTTATTATGGAGTTTTGGATGTTAAATAATGTCTCTTTATTTTATGGTCTTCACAAAACTCAATAAACCGATTTGACATAAATTCTCCTCCTTGATCTGATCTTAGACACTTAATCTTCAAACTAGTTTCATTCTCAACTAATGCTTTGAATGCTTTGAAATGTCTAAAAGCTTTTGATTTTTTCCTTAAAACATTTCCCAAGTCATACATGAAAAATCATAAATAATAAATATGAAATATTTCTCACCTTGAGTACATCAATTTCTCATACATCCACATAGATTAGTGTGAACAAGCTCTAACATCTGAGTAGTTGAGTACTCTTTTGTTTTGAACTACCTTCTGACATGCTTCCCATGCCGACAAGGTTCACAAAGTATGTCAAATGGCTTTGTAATCTTTAGAAGATTTTTTACTACTTGCTTCTTGTTGATGTTGACAAGATTGTCAAAATTTATGTCCCATTCTCTTGTGTTAGCCAAATTTCTTCAATCTAACTCAAACAAAATTTTTGAGCTTTGATGTCTGTTAATGTGTATAAACTATTGCCTATTATTTGAGTATCTACAACCAATACATCTGAATCTTTCTCCTAATTTCAAAACTTTCTACATAAGACTTTAGTGTGTGCCCTTGATCACACATTTGACTTACACTCAAAAGATTATGCTTAAGACCTTCTACATACAAAATATTTTCATTTTAAGTTCTACCATTATCCAAACTTAGTGTACCTTTTTTGGCAATTTTGGTAGTAGTATTGTCTCTAAATTTCACTATGACACCATTGATCTTCTTCAAGGTTATGAACTTGATTTTATCTCCTGTCATGTGCCTTGAACATCCACTATTAATGAACCATGGGTTTTATTTATTTTTTGCATGCAAAGATGTCTGTACCAACATAGATTTTTTAGGTTGTTTCTTCTACCACGAACCTATCTGAACTTTCTTCTTGATGAATGGAGCATTAAAACTTTGGTCCCTCTTGACTAACTCAAATATGCTTCTATAGTACTAGGTTATGTGTTTGAAGTTGTTGTACTTGTAATATATTATGGCCTCTTCACTAAATCCTAATAGAGGAGCATAAGAGTTATGGTTTTTACTTGACTTTATATGAATTTTCTTCTCCTTATTTATAAAATTGGTAGCCCTTTGTCAAAATTCTATTTTATTATGACCATATCTATTATAATAAAAATAGTAACCATAAAAATAGGTCATGTTTGTGTATCTCTGACCTGATTACCTTTTGTAGCTCTGTTCTTTCCAGCTTTATTTGTTTGAGATGTCCTATATATTCTTAACTTCTTCCCTTTTTATTTCCTCTTTTGTAAGAGCTTCAACATAACTCTTTCATTTTTCTTTATTTGTGAAAGTAGTGGCCTCCACTTTCTCTTTCTCAAATATGATACTTGTCTCACCTGACATTGATCTTTGACTTTCTAATATCTTATTCAACATATTAGTGGTATTCTCAAATTTTGAATCATTATCCACTCTATAATTGATTGATTAATTTATTTACTCAAGATATACTTTTAAAGAAGCAATTTCAATAACATACCTTTCCCATTCTTCACTTACTTTTTGAAACTATACTATTAGATCTTCATTCTTTTTGTCTTCTTCAATGTGTGCTTGTAGATCTTCAATTATTTCTTTTGACTCATTTTTATTTGTATAGATGTGGAGCTTTAATATTTGATTCTTATTTTCAAGAGTTTTAACTCT
This sequence comes from Torreya grandis, assembly GCA_037957365.1. Lineage (NCBI taxonomy): Eukaryota > Viridiplantae > Streptophyta > Pinopsida > Cupressales > Taxaceae > Torreya > Torreya grandis. The sequence goes on along the minus strand of JARHVA010009474.1, from coordinate 263,215 downwards.
TCTAAGGCAAAAATAAGTTCTTCTTATAGATTTATTTTTGCCTCATCTTGTTCATCTTCTTGATCATCTATACTTTTACTTGTGGAGGCATCTTTATGTATGGCCATGAATAGAATCTCTTCTTCTAAACCACTGACTCCATTATCTTCACCTGAGCTAAGATATTTAGAATACAAACTCTTCTTCTCTAATCCCTTCTTGAATTTTCCTTTGAAATTCTTTTTGTATGTAGACTTTTCTTCTTCATTATCACCATTACCCTTATCTAGGAACTTAGCTACAAAATGTCCAATATTTCTATAATTAAAATATTTAAAAGGTAATTTTCCTTGTTATTTACCTGTGCCTTTTCTTGGCTTGTGATTGAATATATCTCTATTGTCATATTCATTATCGCTAGAACTATCACTTGATTCTTAAATCTTAGCCTTCTCTTTCTTTGATGTCTTGAAAGTAGCTTCTCTCTTTGAGGCTTTCTATTGTTTGGTTCACATCTTATATTCCATAATAATACCATGTAGCTCATCCATATTTATCTTGGCTAAATTCTTCATCTCTTTAATTTCCAAAACCTTTGCATCGTATCTCAATGGTAGAGATCTCAAAACCTTTTTGTACCATAATTGATTCTTCTAACTTTTCTCCAAGACCTTGAATCTGATTAACTATTGGATCAACCCAAAAAATATGACTTTCTATATTTTATTCCTCTTCTATCTTCAAAATCTCAAACTATCTTTTGAAAGCCTGAAGCTTAGCTTGCTGAACTTTTCCATCACCTTTGTAAATATTCTCAAGTTTTACGCAAGTTTCATGAGCAGATTTACATTGCATAACTTTAAAAAATTTTGATTCATATAAACCACATAAAATATCATTTAAATCCTTAGAATTATTTTTACTTTCCTTCTTTTCTATAGTATTAGTTACAAGTGTCTGTGGCTCTTTATATTTCTCCACCACTGCTTGCCAAATGTCAAATCCAAGGGCCATCAAATAAGTCTTCATTCTTATGTTACAAAAATCATAATTTGTTCCATCAAATAAAGGTGCCTTATTTATATAAAAATATTCATGTGATCCAACCATCATGCTTTCCTGATCTACCTTCAAGCTATAAAAATTTTTCTAAAGAAATCTACTCTGATACCAATTGTTAAGCATAAAATATACTAAGAGTGAGGGGAGGGTGAATCAGTATATTATATATCTTCTACTTAATCTAATTTATTTTATTTAACCACCTAATCACACAATCAAGATATGAAATAAAATTGAAACAATAATATGCACCACATAAAAGTGTGTGTGTGTGTGTGTGTGTGTGTGTGTGTGTGTGTGTGTGTGAGAGAGAGAGAGAGAGAGAGAGAGAGAGAGAGAGAGAGAGAGAGAGAGAGAGAGAGAGAGAGAGAGAGAGAGAGAGAGAGAGAGAGAGAGAGAGAGAGAGAGAGAGTATTTTTATGTGAAAACCTAAAGTGGGAGAAACCATGGAGAATAATCTCAAGTATATGAATGAGCACTAACTCAAATTACAAAGTTCACAAGCACCAATTTGTAGGAGCACCAACCATTTTGCTGAGTAAAAACACAAAAAAAATTTATGAGCACCAACCCATATGAGAAATAACCCCTTTCAAATATTTGTGAGCACCTACCAACAGGAGCACCAACCCCTCTTGTGTATAAAACACAACTATCTCTCAATGTTTCTTACTTAAAAAATGATAGAACTCTACAATATCTCCTAATTTTCTCTCTTTTAAAAAAGTATAAAACATGCACACTCTTGCATATATAAGTTTTTTTCAAACATTTATTTATATATTTCCAAATGAACTTTGGCATTCACCCTTTGTGACCCTTCAATCCTCATAGAAAATGGCACCAAATTTGCATGACCCTTCATATCCTTGTATTTGAAAAGTGATATGGTGACCCTTCATAAATTAACACATACTTTCCTTCTTTTATTTATCTTGGTTAATTTTGATATTCCTAAAAGTGTCTCTTCATAAAAAAATACACCATACCCTCTTTTGTCTTCACATGGTGACTCTTGGAATTCCTCAAGATGACTCTTCATGAGAAAATGCATCTCATTCCTCTTTTGTCTTTACCCCATGACTCTTTGACTTCTCCATGGGCCCTATTTTGAATTATATGCAACCAAAAATATATTCATTAATATTAAATAAATATTAAGACACATTATCTAAGATATGAACATTAAAAACACCATTAAATGCAATGGGGCCTCTATCACCAATAATCCTAGACCTTTGATATCAATGGCAATATTTCCAATACCAAGTTCATACAAGTGTCATTAATGGCCTATTTTCAAGGAGATATCCATATTTTCATGCATGAAACTACCTCTTGACTACCTCTAACTGATTCATAACATCTTCTAAGATCATCCATGTTAGAATCTTGCTTGGTGACAAATATGCTTCTTTGACAAGTCTGTAGAAGTCATTTAATGAGCCATAAATATGACTAAAAGGTATTTTTGCATATGAAAAATGGTAAAGGACAAATTTATGACTTAGAGACACCTTAAAACATTTAAATTACCATATGAAGACAACTCTAACATAATTTGAGCCTTTGACCATGTTTGACCAAAGTTAACCAAAGTTGACTAGGCAAGTACAAGGAAGATAGGCTTATACCAAGGCTAAAGCAAGGATAGGTGAGATTTTTAGACACACATGAGACCCTATTAGAGATATAGAAACCTTTTAAAAAGTTTCAATATGTATGGGTTGACTAAATTTGACTAAAATTCAAATTTGGTCAATAGTGACAACACCCCAATTGCACTATCATAGGAAATTAGAGGTGTTTTAATGATAGGGATGATAATATTTTTTTTTGAAATGTACACAAAATTTGTAGCATAATAGACAAGATGTGAGTCAAATATTTATATTTTATTTTTTTTAGCTTACAAATGGTGAGCCATTAAGTAATATTTAGAGTAACATTATGAATTGATAGGAATTTGAGGAGAATAACTTTCTCAGTGCTGATTTAGGAGTTTTGAGCCACAAAATTGAGCATTTAAAGATATATCAATAATTTATCTTATATAAAAATAAGGTGAACATATTGAATGTAGCCAAAGGTATGAATTTGTTTTAGATTTGTTTCTTTTTATTATGTCATTTCAAGAATCTTAGCATCATGGAAAGTATGATAATAAATAAATATCCAATCAAGGATATAATTTATAGTATAGGGCATGAAGAATACTCTTGAATATAATATCTAAGTGATATTTTGAGGGTGAAATAGGGTAGAGTATTTGATATCACTATTGAATTTTTCAAAATTTGCATTTGTATAAAATTGAAGTCCATGATGAGTCATATAAGAATACTTGATTTTGGATGGGGTTATATAGGTTTATCACTATTTGGTCTATGAAGGAGAGTTTAAAAAGGATAATATAATTGATAGAAAATAAGTGCCTCTTGTACACAGGACTAATCTCATATCAAATAAATCATACAATATATAATTTATTGAATTTGAATATATTACATTGGGAACTCTACCACTTACACAACAAATAATTAACATATTTAACACTTTAGATGATGAATTAATAATTAAACTTATTCTTATATGGGTTAGAAACCCAAATGTGATTATGGAAGTAAATCCATTTGGTATTGTGATACTGCATGGTTGGTGGAATTATAGGATTTTCCTAATTCATGAATAAAACTAAATCCTATTTTTCCTACATTCCCATTATTTGATAATATATCAATGTATCTTATAAAAAAGTTCATCAATATGTTGAATGTGAAGATGATTATGATAAATAACTCAGAAAGGATAGACATTATAAGCAAGTCTGATAATTACATGAAATTGAAACTGATAAGAGATAAGCTATAGTCAAAGAAAATAAATTATAAAATCAATAATTTAAATCATGAGTGGAGTGAACCATTGATATTTATTGTATAAAACTCCAAGTCTCAAGTATTCAAGTTGCATCCTTATTATTAGGACAAGTTTGGTACACATGATATTACAAGCATACAAATTTTTCCTTTGAAATATATCATAACTCATGACTCCAAGATGTTTAAACTTGATCTCCTTAGAACTATGGACCTAAATGATCCTCAAAATAAAAAAATTAGGGAAAAATCACATTAGAATTGACTTATAATATATTTAAGGAGGATTAAAATACATTTAATTTGGATAAAAATGGAAACATATTTAATAAACCTCTTGAAAGCATACCATAATTTGGAGGTTTCTTAGTTGTGACTATCTATGTAGCATATTACATCAATGATGAATTTACAAATCCTGTTAAATTGAAATAGTTGTTATCAAATGCCTTCACAAACTATTCATTATTCATGATGTATCATTTTGAAGGTGAAGGTAATAGAAGGATAAATAACTATGATTGATGTTATACTCATAAATGGCATGATTCATGAAGGTGATCGGTTTATGGTATATAGAAAGCATAGTATCATTATGGAAATTTTTTGTGATTTATTGATTTCTCATTCAATGAAGGGATTTGAATAAAGAGATATTAGCACAAAGAATCATTAGCATTATAAATAAAAAACTTAGTTACATGTTATTAGATTGAATGATAATAAATAAGAATTAATGTAAAATATAAATAATATAATGTATTAGATTGATAAGAGTGGGGAAGGATTTTATATTCAATATTAAACTCTTGAATCTTTAAAGGATTTACTCTAGGAGTAACATTGATTAAGCACATAAAATTTTTGATAGGAATTTTGAAATGGATGGTGAATATGTGTAATATCTCACTAAGAAATCAATAGATACATTGAAAGCTATTTTTCACTATAATAGATTTTGTGATATGCTCTACATTCCCTCAGACTCTGATCCTTTTATAAACATACCTGATGGAACCCATTATTGTTCTAGAAATGGATCATATCCTTCCACCCTTTTATGTAGATCCCTTGGGACCCAATGAACCTATATGCACACTCCTCAAGTCATGAGCACTAAATAATATAATTGAATTCTAATAGATTTATTAATAGACCTCTTAGACTCCATATACCTTATCTACACATATGTAAGAACCAAAGAACTCCATTTTCACATTCAAAATGTTATGTTACTCTAATCCTAATAATGGTGAATCTTGAGCTTCTTCTTGACATGTTTGAAATCTCCACATTCTTCCAAATTGTTTCATGAAGCGATGAGAGAAATACAACATGACAGTGAAGCTTCTTAAAGAATAAATAGACTCTAAAATAAATGTCATTAAATCATCAAGTTATACTAACTATGGCTCCTCTTCAAAATAAATTGGATGAATTCTTCATGCTTATGCACTTATTAGATGCATGGAAATTTTTTAACCCATGAGATTTTCATCATGAATTCAAAAATATTAGTCACGAGGAACATGTTGGAAAGATACATCAGATGTTAGCTACATATTTTATTTCAAGAGTGAATAAGGATGTGATAAACATCATTCATACCAAGAAAGAACTCCATTTTCATGTTGAACTAATTTCTCTACAAAAAAATTATTATAAAGCAATTTTGACTAGTAACTATAATATAAGTTTGATTTGAGGTGTGGAACTGATAAATACAAATTATTGCAGCACTTTATTTTCATTATGGGAAACATAGTGTGATCTGATATAGTTAGAGAATTGAAAATAAGAACCTATTTATGTAAAATACCAAAATTTAAGTTTTTCATTAATGACATAATGGTACTAAAATCTCAAAGCAAAGAAATAAAGGGAAAAATAACGGAACTTGACAACATCAAGTTTCATTAGTGTGTTTGTCTTAAACATTTTGAAAATTATAGAACCATATCATTCTTATTTCGTAATGGGAATTTTGATTTAATGGCATACAAAATTAACCTCACATAAAACCATTGATAAGAATTAAAGATTAGAGTGGAAAACATTCAAGAAGTTGAGTGGAGTATTTATCTGAGAGATAAGAAAAAAGAAATAACAAAGGGAATTTGGGACACTTTCAAGTAATGGTTTCAAGTTTGAAACAAAAGATAAGATCATACTCGAAGAAGAAGAAGAAGAAGAAGAAGAAAAAGAAGAAGATGAAGAAGAAGAAGAAGAAGAATAGATTTCAATGAGATTATAGCTGAATATACATTTGTCTATTTTTGAGTCATTCTTGCAATAAAACTTGCACATCTTTGTAATAACACATTTGCACATCTGTATGCCACTTAAATTTGATAATTCCCTTTTGTAAATTTAAATTCACACAAAAATACTAACACATTTTTTCAAGTTATGAAAATTAGATGCTAAACTTTTGCAAGTTGTGAAAATTTCTCAATGCATTTTTAAAAAGTTTTAAGTTATGCATTTTTTCTAACATGCTTTTTTAAGCCCCTAAAATGTATAAAAAATGGCTACACACTCTAACCACTAGTTATAACCTATAAAAAAGAGTTTAGGGTTAATTTTTAAACTTAGTTTCAATTGAGATTAGATTGGATTTATGTTCATTGGTGTTTTGACAATAGCAGGACTCTTGGTAAGATGAAAGGAAGGAATTAGTATGTACATCCCCATAAATAATCAATATATATGCAATTTATAAGACTTTGTGCCATGAATTATTTTGGTGAATGATATGTGTAGACACTAAAAAATTACACACTTGTAGTTTTTTATGACTGAATGCCTAGGGACCCCCTAAAGACCCCCTAAAACCTTCTTAACCCTTAACCAACACCTCTTAACCTAACAAAATAAATATTCTCCCATTCACATACTACTATTCAAAATTACTATTCAATTTCACTATTCACTATGGGACCCACTATCACTATTCATGATGACATGGTAAGTGACATGGAAAGTGACATGGAAGGTGATATGTTAAGTAGCATGGCTTAGAATTGAGGTGGCTTGAGATGGGACATCATACCCAACCTGGGACCCACCTCTAAGATACCTCATGACATCATAAAGCACTAAATGGCCCCTCATTTGGAATATGGTGCATTTTCCCTATGGAACCATCATTCAACATGTGTTTATATCGTCATGCATGGATAATGGTGACAAAATTAATGGGACACTTAGCTAAAAGACATAGGTGAGTGGTGGAAGGTATTTTGGATTCATATGAGCCCATGTGCATGATTCCCAATTCATTTTGGACTCTTTAGCAAGATAAAAGACAAACCAACCAAGTGGGAGACATATTGGCTATGTGGGAGTCTCACACCCTTGTATTTCATGACCAATAATGCAACCATATGGAGAATGATGCCAAAATTCATGGGGCACTTAGCCAAAAGACAAATTAGCTTGGTAAAAAGTCCTTTGGCATCATTTGAGCCCATGTGCATGATTCCCACTCCAAATTGGAATCGTGTGAAATGTGGGAGACAAAGAAACAACATGTGAATAAAAACATCCTTATCCCCTTTATCATTTATGATCCCACTTGAAAAATGGTTCCATACTTTTACTATTCCATCTTTTGGCATGATTCTTCATAACAAATGCTATAAATACCCTCTTCTCCTTCACCAAAGGTTAATTTATTTTTGGTTAAGGCATCCTTGTCATAGGATTTATAATTTTTAAGGAGGTCATCCACTTGAGAATGAGTTTATCATCATCTTTGAGGTTAGAATAAATGAAAACAACGAAGCTCTGTCAGAATTGTTGTAGGATTCTTCAATTACATCACCAACAACATCAACAAATATTCAAGGAAATATTTATTTGTTTTGTATTTAATTTTAATATTTTATATTTATTACCTTGAAATTAACCTCCTTTTCCACCTTTTCCATTTTAATTCCATTTACCTCCTTTTCCACCTTTGCCATTTTAATTCCATTTACCTCCTTTGTCATCTTCACCCTCTTTATCCCCTTACCCTTTTGTCACCTTAATTACTTACTATATTATATTTTTAAACCATTAAAACCTCTCATTTTTATTATCTCAATCATTTTACAACCCCAGCCAATCCATTATTTTTACCCTTATAAAATTTCCAAACCAAAAAACCCCAGTTTGCCTTAACCAATTTTCAACACTAGTTGATTTATCTAGTCATTGTTTTAGTAAAGCATTTAAATTCCTTGTTTTAATTTTATTTATTTAATATAATTTTTTTTTTTTTTAGTTTTCTATTATTTTATTAAAATAATTTAATTTTCATTTATCAACCTAAATTTTTAAACTAGGTGGATTGACAGCCTCCTAGAAAGTTTTCTCTTGTAGGATCTAGCTCACGCTAGGCAATCCACCCATCTAATTGTCTAAAAACAAGTGTGTGGTAGTTATTTATTATTTAATGTAATAAAACCAAGAAAAATAGGATATATCACCAATTATTTAATTCAACACATGCATCTTTTTAATAGGTTTTTCTACGCACCCTCTTAACTAGTTTTTTCTTTTCAAAACTAGGAAAAAAGTAAAAAGTAGATACACACATTTTGGCATGCCTAGTGGGACCCTTGAGTTTTATTGGGTTAAATAGTTGTTTTAGGAAATTTAGAGTTTCATTAATGAAAATTTTATTTATTTTATTTAGTGAAAAATTCATCTAGTTTCATTCTATACACACTAAGTGTTCATTCTTGCATTTTAGTTGCACTTTTAGTCATATTTTTTTTAGAAAGAGATAAATTTTATTTTATTGCATTTCTAAAAGAGAAAAAAAAAATAATACATAGGATTAGGAATTGAATTATCATCTTGAACTTTGGATTAATTTAGTTTGAATTCATTAAAATAAATTAAAAAATTTCCTTTGGGATTAAAATTAAATTGCATACATAGTTTGTTTGCTTGTTTAATTAGCTCATCCAGTTTAATTTAAGAAAATAAAATTAATCGTAGTGCACAAATGTTACACAAACCAAACCAATTACACTAAACCAAACATAAAACACACATGAGACAAGGCCCAACTAGGATTTCATCACCTAGTGGATCACCTTACCCTTTCCCAATTATCATACTTGGATTTAATTACCCAGAGGATAACCAACTTAGCTCTCTGGTTAAGTATAAACTTTGGATAAATGTTATAAAGGATAATCACCCACATTTTCTATGAGATTGTGATATGAGTGGAGAAATCCCCAAATATCAATCCATCTACCCAATCTAATACAAACCTTTTTTTTAGCACTTAAATTCAACCAAAAACTAAACATAGATTGCCTTTTAGGACCTATTCTAGCCAGTTTATTCTTCAAACTTTTCTAAGGCATAAGAAAAAAGAGATATTAATAATAATCCTAGGACTTAACAAACTCTTAGTGAAAATATTGTTTGCCTTGAATATTTTTTTTTATTTCTCTTTATTTTGAGGTACGAGAATGTAACATTTCTTTCTCATTTTCTTGTATGGTTCTTACTTACCAATAGAGAAGGGACTTTGAGGAACAAAACTCACCACTAATTCAACCAAACTCTTCCACCTCATCACCCATGGAACACATTTCCAAACCCATAGACTCCCCTCACTCTCTGAGAAGTCCTATTCAAATAGTCCCAAGAGATGTAGATTTTATTGCCTTCCTAAACAACAATCATCCAGCTTTACATAATTACCTTAGAACTACATCTTATCAAATATTTATTTTTACCCTACCTATATATCCACCTTATTACATGCCTCTCAACCTCATGGAGGGTACCTCCACTACCACATGTACTACTCAAACTTTAGTTACCCAAGCCCTATCATCGACTAATAATCGGTTTGAGGCTACCACTAAAAATCAACCAACCTAAACTATCACTACCCTTATACCACCTACCAATCACTCATCTTCAGTATGAGTGACTACCTATAGCAATATCCATCTCCCTCTAATTACCTCTAACCCATAAAAAACTACTCCACTTCAAATCCTTGTGGTGTTTATACCCTCTATGTTACCACTAATTAATACAAATGTCACTACCTTTCCATCACCCATTAACCCAACTACCACTCCTACCCAACAAGAAACCTTTAGTTATCTCCATAATCCATAAGGGTATATACCTACTAGCCAACCACCCAACCCTACCAAACTATTGACATACATATACTAATATATCTCTTTTACCCAACCATTGGTATCTACATAACAATATGTGGTAACCCCTCAACCTCCCATCTACTATCAACATGTTTCTCAACCACCATCATAGTAAATATGACTACCCTTGAGTCATCCATTTCTAGATCCCATAATCTCTTGTCATATGATCAAATTTTCAATGAACCTATTCAACCTTTGGTCCTTATCAAACCTTATCCGGCCCAATGGGAACTTTCAAAAATTACCAAGTTTAATAGTAAGGAAGACCCTCAAAAACATTTAAGAGTGTTTATGAATTAATGCTACTTGATTTCCCATGATGATGCTCTTCTCCTCCATACCTTTCCTATGTCATTATCCAAATCAAAATTGGATTAGTATAGTTCCATACCCAAACATTCCATCTTCTCCTTCAACCAACTAGCCCAAAACTTCTTAGATCACTTTTTGATCAATATATCTAAGAAAGTTTCCATTACCGACCTCTAATCCATCCATAAATTTCAGGATGAGTCCATTTATAATTTCTTGGATCATTAGAGGAACATAATTATCCAACTTTCCTTTTCCTTGACTCAACTTAAACTTATAGAGCTCTTTTCTCTGGCATGTACCAAGCATATCTCATCTACATTACATGTCCAAAGCTTTCAGATATTTGATGAAGCTTTTACCGTGGCTTGAAAACTAAAGAAAAAATCCATTGATGAATGAAAGTTAAATTTAAATAAAAATAACTCAAATTATAAGCCTAATGAGCCCTATTATTCTAAACCAAACCACCAAACCAATCTCAACACCACAAACAAAGTAACTACCAATGTTATTGTTCTCAAAGATGCACCTCCACCATATACCAACCAATAAAAATTATGGATAGAAACTTATAATACTCTAATTCTTCAAACAAAAACTCAAGGAACCAAACTTGCAGTAACTAGAAGAAATTAACTCCACATAGGCAACCCTATGCTTTTGTTTTGGAAATTTATTAAAATCTAATATCATCCAACTTCCACCAATTAAACCACCCCAATAGTTTGATGCTTCTCACCCTATACTAGGTTTGTATAATGAAAATGACCATTGTGCCTTTCATCGAGTCATAGAAAATGATATCAATAGGTGTAATACCTTCAAATACCTTATCCAATCTCTCATTGACAAGGGGGATCTTAGATTGGACAACCCCAATGCACCACCCAACCAAGCCCTTGACATATTTAGGAAAACTTTTCCAAACCATTCTCGCACCAAATATAAGAGTAAGAAAATTTAATTCTCTCTTAACACCCATACCATTAACATGGTTCTTGACACACTAGTTGATAAAGAACCTGTTTACCAATGTACCAATCCCCCCTCTACTTATTGAAATAGTATAGTTACCTTCTACCCTTTTGGACATCCAAATATAGGAAGTAAGCATATCCAAACCTTTGACAGAGGTTAACACACCTATCTCCCCTATTATATAACCATCCATTCCATCTTTGGAAACTATCTCACAAGAAAAGATAACTTCACCCACCAAACCTCTAATTTTGAAACCTTCCATAAAAAAACCAAGACAAAGGTAAGGGAACCAAACCAAAACCTCTAACCCCTCTTTTGGAAAACTAACCTATCCCTTCCAAACTAACCAAAATCTCCACCTAACCAACCAAAACCTCCTCCAAACTAACTAACCCTCAAATACCTAAACCCACCAAGACAATTAAAGTAACTAAACCCACTCCAAAACCAATAACTAAAGTAACCAAAGAGGTAAAACCATCCAAAGGCCCAAAACCTTGATTTTTACCTCCCTAAAACTTTACCTCCATTTTAGGTCCTCATCCCTCTACCTTGAGCATGAATCCCATTATTTTTACCAAAACCCCACCACCTTTATTGGTTACACCTTCACACTTTTTTTATAATGTACCTCTTTTTAATACACCAACAATACCTAAGTTACCTACCTTTAAATCCTCTACCTATAACTCATAAACCATCTTTCCTAAACCAAAATCATCAACCAAGCATACCACCTTACCTAAGACACCTATCACCAAACCTACTTCCAGATAACCTTCTACCTCAACACCCAAAACAAAAACCACTAAAGCTTTACCACCCTTAACTGAGTCCTTCCTAACCATTCTCCAATGGTTATTACAAAACTCTTCCTTGAGTATACCACCCATCAAACCTTTTGACACCTCACACTCCAAACCATCATATTTCAATAACAATTTGATGTTTTAATACAACAAGACACATGGTCATGATATGGAGAATTATAAAGCTCTCCAAACTCTCATCTACCACCTTATGATGATGATGATATATTAAAATATGAACCTCATATGTCACCCATACCAACCCAAATAATAGACATACCTACCCAAAGCTTACCCACTCCTCTACTCACCTAATAATGAAGATGAGTTTGACCACTCTACTACTTCACCCCCTCTTTCTATCCATACTATCAACATGGTCACTAGATCAAAACAAAAAGATAAAGGGAAGGCTAAAGTGTCCCTTCCTTAGACATACCCCTCTTCACTTTCTAGAGTGAACCACACCCAACCATCTCCATCTTCAATAAAATCCAAGGTGTCTATCTCAGGTGCCCCGTAATATAAACCTTCATACCCCAACCCATATGTAATTTCTATCTAGAAAACTATCCTTAAGCAACTTCACCAGACCTTAGAAAAATGAGCTTGTATGAGTTGATTTCTACATCTCTCGATCACTACAAATCACTCATAGAGGCTTTAAAATCCATTTAGGTCTAACCCAATGACCCTCAACCTCTGGCTACATTTGTTGGTGCCCTCCAAAAATCTAATCTTGTCACCTATAATAATTTAGAAAAACCTTGTATCCACCTCGAGGACCTAGATCACCCACTATTTATTACTAATTACATCAACCAGACTTATAAAAAAGGGTAATGATTGATGAGGGAAATATAATTAACATCATATCCTCTTATGATTATAGCCAAATCAACTTACTAGATAATATCTATCAAAATCCATAGTGGTGATTTGATCCTTTAATGAGACTATGGCCACTACCTTAGGAACCATCATCCTTCATATCTATGTAGGACCCCATAGACTCCTTAAACTCTTCTATATGGTGGAAGGAAAATTATAATAAAACATATTATTGGGACTACCTTGGATTTGCTCTATGGAATATGTTCCCTCTACCCTCCATAAATTCATTAAGTTTGAGCATGATGGCTAGATCATCAATATCCAAGTAAACCCAAACCCTTTCTCAACATGCAACATGACTTATCACTCAAATAATGTCCTCATAAACCAATCCAACCCACCTTTAGTAGTTACAACCCAATTTCCAACCATCAATGAAACCTCTGCTAGCTCATCCATCCCTTCTCCATTGATCCCCATAGAGGATCCTTTGGTATCTATGTTCTAATGATTATCATTAGGGGAGTATCACCTTTATGCATTGGATGCTTTCTGTACTCTTCAATAATATGGTAACCTCAAACATTACCCTTATTATGACCCTAACATCATAACCATCATCCCTTTCCATTCCCATAACCATTAAACAAACTTCATCTATGGTGGACTTGATCAACTACTTCTTGCTCCCACCACTACCTCCTCCATTAGACCATTCACCTTTGACTTTTCCTACCTTGACAAACCAACATTCACTAAACTATACCTTCATAGGTGTGCCTAGAAGGGATTTGGTCTAGACCAATATGAATAAATACCTCATTATTTACCATCAATCAAAACCCAAAAACCTCATAAGTCATTTGGCTCTAGGTTTGTGTCACCTAAAGAACCCAATAATTCACCCAATCATATTGACACCAACAAGGAAGACATCCCCTCCTCACTAACCCAACCTATTTTGAAGCCTAAGGATTTTGATATCATTCCTCCTAATTTTTTTTATTAACATAGTTAGTTTAGGCCTCCTCGCCTATCAAAATTATGGCCAAATTCAAACCCTTCCACTCATCCATCTTGAAATGATAGAGAAAGATTATCCTCTCATCAATACCATCCAACATTAAGACAATGATTCTATTCTCACTTACTTTAGTTCCCTAGATTCTTCAATCCATAAATCACTTCCTCCTAAATCCTTGATCATGTTGAATGAATCCACCATAGATATCAACTTGGGTACTATAGATAACCCCTACATTATCAAATTTGGCAAATCACTGAGTGTCAAGGAATTTCAAGACTTATCCTCTTTCCTCCAAGACCGTAGCATTACATTCACTTGGTATTACAATGATATGTTCAAGATTGACCCCACCATTGCTACCCATAACATAGTCACTCATCATGATGCCAAGTGTGTCAAATAGAAAATTTGATGCATGCATCCTTGCATATCCTTTCTTGTCAAAGAAGATCTTCAACATTTCCTATCATTGAACTTCATTAAACCCATTGATTACCCCTAATGGGTCTTGAATATCATACCTATCACCAAATCCACTAGGGGTATATGAATTCATGTGGAATTTTGTGAGCTTAACCTCATTTTCCCCAAAGATGAATTTCCTCTACCTATTATTGACCAACTTGTTGATCTTATAGTTAGCCAAAAGATGTTATCTCTTATGGATGGGTTTTTGGGTTACAATCAGATCTTGATTTATCCTAAAGATCAACTAGTTTTACGACACCTTGGGTAACTTTTTTATATTGATTCATGCCTTTTGGATTAAAAAATACTGGTGTAACCTACCAGCAAGCCATGACCTACATCTTCCATGACCTCATCCACACCATCGTAGAGGACTATGATGACAATCTCTTGAGAAAATCCAAATTTCACCAAGATCATTTGAAAGTTATCGACATTATATTCAAATGCCTAATCCATTTCCATATCAGACTCAACCCTAATAAATGTGTCTTTAGGGTCCTTTTAAGAAATCTTCTTAACTTTATCATCTCTGTTTGAGGAATCAAATTAGATCCTACCAAGTTCAAAGCAATCTTGGAGATGCACCCTCTTACCAACCTTAATAAACTCTATAGCCTTTAGGGAAAGCTTTAATCTATTCATTATTTCATTTCCCAACTTTCAGACTGGTGCCAACCTTTCCATCACCTTTTGAAGAAGTATGTTTCTTTCAAATGGAATAACAATTTTTAAAAATCTTTTGAATCACTCAAATAATACCTTTTGTCACCACCTATCGTCATCCCTCCTAATGATGACCACCCCTTTCACATATATATCTCTTCCACTAACCATTCCCTAGGGGTAATGTTGGCTCGCTAAGATGAACAACATAGAGAATAAGTCATCTACTACATTAGTTAAATGATTGTATAATATGAGACTTGGTATACCCATATCGAGAAACTATGCTTAGCCTTGACTTTCATGGCCACCAAACTCTACCAATACCTTCTTAATGATAAACCATGTGTCATAACCAACACCAACCCACTCAAGTACATGAATTCTAAGCCATACCAAGAACAATATCTGGCCAAGTGGCTTATGCTCTTAGTATAATTTAATCTTGAGTTTCTTTAGTAAAATTAAAATAAAAGGCAAGCCATTGCTAATCAATTGGTTGAATTACCTTTGATAGATCATGAACCAATTCCTCTTGAATTCATAGATAAATCCATTGCTACTCTTTCCCAAGAGGACATAACCTACCAAATGACTATGTTCTTTGATGGTTTTAAGTGCCAAAAAGGTGGGGCTATTGGAGTTATTCTCATTACTCTTGATGGAAAACTCCTTCCTCTTCAAAATTGACTTATAATGCACCAATAATAACGCTGAGTATGAATCCCTAGTCATAGGTCTCCAAACTTCTCTATCCTTAGAAATTAAGGCCATAAATGTCTTTGGTGATTCCTAGCTCATGGTCAAAAAATTCAATGGCTCCTATCAATGTAAGAATGACGTCTCATAAAAATATAAATTTTTAGTTGAAAAAATTTTAGCATCATTCGAACATTACTTGGTCTAATATGTTCCCAAATCTACCAATAAATTTTTAGATATAATGGCTTACCTTGCTTCCCAAATCCCTTCTCAGCCTTCCAATTCCAAAATCTTTTTCAGTGTTCAGTATTTTAACACACCCTTTTATTACCAATCTAACATCCCTACCATTTGTAGTGCGGAGGAAACCCCATTTGACATTTGGTATGACCAAACTTGTAACTAACTTAACCTAGGCATCATTCCTCCCAACCTCTCTAAGAAAACCCAAAGAACCTTTGTCCATAGTACGTCTTATTACACCATACTAGGGGGAATCCTTTAAAAATGAGGTTTTGATAGTCTTCTTCTTCATTTCCTATGTAACCATGAAGCTTCCCATGCCATCAGGGAAACACATGATGGGATATGTGAGGGATAATTTAGTAGTCTAGTAGTCACTAAACATATCTTTTGTCTTGAATACTATTGGCTCACCCTCAACCAAGACTATTGTGATTATGTAAAAAAGTGTGTTAAATGTCAACAACACTTTAATTTACATCATGTGCCAGCTAATGGACTCAATGTTTCTAAGTACTTTTGGCCTTTCTCATAATCGGGGATCAATCTCATTAGAGAAATCAACCCCCATTCTTTGCAATGACATAGCTCCATCATCATAACCACCAAATATTTCACCAAGTGGGTGGAAGATATCCCTATTATCTTGACCAAAGCAAAGAATATTTTCAACTTTATTAACTGTCATATCATTTATTACTTTTATGTTCCTCATAAGATCATTACTAATAATGGAAAACATTTAAAAAACAAGTAGGTCTAAGCCTTATGTGATGCATTTGGCTTCAATTTAAGATTTTCCTTGCCTTACCATCCACAAATAAATGGACAGGCAGAAGCCTCTAACAAAATACTAATCAAAGTTTTTAGTGCTTTAGGCCAAGATTGGAACTTACACATCCCATTCACTTTATGGGCCCATTGCACTAGCATTTGAATCTCTACAGGTGTTACCCCTTTCTCTCTAGTCTTCAGAGCAGAGGTAGTCTTGCCTCTTGAATTCCAAATCCCTTTTCTTTACATATCTTTACAATATCTTATTTCTAAAGAAGATTATCATCAACATGATTTAGCTCAGCTTGAGATACTTGACAAGTGTCATTTAACAACCTACACCCACCTCTACATCTATCAAGAGCATATCAAATGTACTTATAAAAAATGTCTCAAATAATGAGAGTTCAATATTAGAGACCTCATCCTAAAAGAAAACAAACATGTAAAAGAGCAAGTGAGGTAAGTTTTATTTTAATTGGCTTAAACCCTAAATTATTACCCATACATATGGATTAGGAGCTTATCATTTTTTCTCTGTTGAAGGCAAACCATAA
Organism: Torreya grandis; assembly: GCA_037957365.1. Lineage (NCBI taxonomy): Eukaryota > Viridiplantae > Streptophyta > Pinopsida > Cupressales > Taxaceae > Torreya > Torreya grandis. The sequence continues at coordinate 245,728 of JARHVA010009474.1, read as the reverse complement.
CTTGAACCTCTCAATGCTTTACACCTATGTCCATTTTTATAGTAAAGAAGGATCAAGCTCACTAATTTTGTCTAACTTAAGCTCATCCCTTGACTATTAAAATTTAACCTTCACCCATCTTCCTCCTCTCCTTTTGAGAACAACTGATTACAACATAAAACCATGTGATTAACCATCATATTCATAGCCTGATCCTAAATATGGGTACCACGGCTCTACCCATGGCATAGTTCTCATGGATACTTTTCATCTGTAACAAGATGGAATCCCATGGTTATTGTCTCTCAAAACCAAACCTCTTCACATATTATTAACCTTATTGTGTTAAAATTTTGCCCTCATCATGGTAAACCTCTATGCATAATTTGATTTATCCATGTCTAATAAAAAATCACATCCAAAAATAATTGGAATATGAAAATATTATTTGGGTCCATATATTAAGCATTGTAGACTGGTACCTTGAAGGACAACTACCCATAAACAAAATAAAAATTTCCAAATATAAGGTAGACTACTCCCTTGAAGGATAGCTATTAAGATTATTAAACAAAGACCCTAAACTTAGATGACTCCCTTCAAGGATTGATAAGTTAACTTTATCAAAAGAAGAGCAATTAATTGACATCTTCCCACATCACTCAGCTTCCCGTATATAGTAATGAAGCAAAACACCCATTACCACAACAAAATCTAAATATGTAATTAGATCTTAAGTAGCATAATAAGTTAGAATCCACAATCAGCTTTCACATATAGACTTCCTATATTGATCAGTGTACATCTAGCATGAAACATGGACTTGTCTATTACCATTATTAGGTTACCTATAGAAAGGAAAAACTAACCCATGTAAGGTTACATACACATCACCCATTATCCTTCATATCACCTATTACCCTTATTCCTTGTATACTATCTATAAATCAAGGGATTCAGAGCTTACTTGACACACTATGATCAAGAAAATTATTTTATCAACCAATGCATGATAATACAAAGCATTTGAAAGGATTATGATCTTTAAGCTAGTATGACTTTGGGTTTTGTTTTTTCCTTTTTTATAAATAGGTATTATACCTCATTTCTGGTTCTCCCATCATTGAGTCATGTATTATATTATACCCATGTCTCATGATTTTTTTCATTTAGTGTGGTTATATAACCTACTTATTGTGCCACCAATACAATCCATCAAATCATCATAAACCTAACCATGAATAACATTAGAGAAACATTAATGATCAGTCAACCCACCTTTTAGAGATACCTTTCTCCATAGACTCAACCCATCTTTGATGCACCCCCTTTCTTAGTAAACCCTCAACAAAACTAAACCATGTGGTCCATCCAATTGGGGAAACCCATTTGAGCACCATTCTCCAACCCCTATTGAACTACATTGGCCTGATTTCCATGGACTATGTAGGTAGCGTTTGACTTCTAAGGGTAGTTTGGCCACTAAAAAGTAATTACCCTCCCCTTTTTATTATCATTAATTTACATTGTTAAAATAAACCTCTTGCTTAGGGCATCTTATATTAGGGAACCTTTGTAGTTTTCCTAACATCCTTGTATTTTAACATCATCTAATAATTATTTGTTTTTCCCCAATTTCTAGGAGAATTACATTGGCCTGAGGTATTTTTGGACTATATAGGCAACGCTCAGTTACTGAGGTCTACTCAACCACATCCTTTATTTTCCCTTATAACCTAATATATTTCTTCCACTTCTATACCTATCTCTTTACCAGCTCCTTTCCTTTAGCTTGTCAATATCTTATAACCACTTTTCTAGCTTGTCAATCTCTTCTAACACAAGGATTTCTAGCCTTCCTCATTGGCCCCTCTTATCTCTCATAAAGTGACCACCTACTCTACTTCATTGGCCTCCACATCACTTTTACTTTTTCATGCTTTGTGGCCCACTCCCCCACCCACTTTTCATGGTTTTGGCCCCTCTCTCCACTTCTTACCAACCATGCCCTTTATCCCCTTTGTATTCTTTCATTATCCTCATCCTTTCCCCTTACCCTTGGAAACCTATCATACCCTCTTCCTCACTATTTTTTCCTCACCAATTCCACATCATCCTATTCCATTGCACACTTATGGACACTTTTACTTACTTCTCTTCTTTGCTACCACCTTCTTACTACCCTTCCACTACTTCTAAACCACCTTCATTACAATTCTTAGTTTTTGTTTTCCTCTTTCCCATCTTTTCAATATATAATGCTTTATATTTCTTCTAACATCCTTTTTATTCTTGTGTGCCACCACTCTCCCTACCTTTTCTATTTTTTTCCTCCACAACTAGCTTCTAACTAGGTCTTTATCTTTTGAGAATCCTTCCATAATTTCCCTTTTCTTCTTATCATTCCTAGAATTTTACAATTTGCATTCCCCTTTTCCTCTTTTCATCTCGGTACTCACTTATCTTTTGCATCTGTGTGAGTGTCCATGATTTATATCCCTTATTTAATTCTTACTTTTCCTTCTTATCATCCCTTATTTTTGTCTCATTCCCTTTCATTGTGTTTCATTATTTTTTCACCACCTCACCAATTTTTGGCTTGTCAATCTCTTATAATAACCGTTTCATCTTGTCAATCTCTTCTAATAAGCTGATTAGCACATACCTTATTTATTTAGTTTCTTATCCACCCATCCTTTGCTTCCCATCATTTTTCTTAACCCCTTTCCCATTTTTCATCCCATTCTCATCTCCAATACCACCCTCTAATTTGATTATTTATTCCTTTCCTTTCCTATCATCATCCATGCTTACTTGGTCATATCTTCACCTTTTTATTCACTCTCTTGTCATATTTTTTATGTCCTCATTTCACTCCTTTTGCCTCCTATTTCCTTTTCTTACATGTATTTCCTTGTTTTTCATTTTCATTATCAAACTGTTTTCTCTTTGGTCTTTTTTAGACTTATTTTAAAACCTTTCATGGCCTCTCATATTTCTCATTCTCTCCTTACCCTTAATGATTGATATATTTCTTTCCCCATCCTTTTCAATTACTTAATATGTCATTCTTTATTACATTCCTCAAACCCCCATCTTATACCTTTTATTTTTCTTCTCTTTTCTCCATTCCATTTTGTTTTTTCATCTCTCTTGATGAAACTCCTTATTCTTCCTGACCTTCTCTTTTTTTGTCCTCCATATCCATACTTGGCTCCTTCTATCCTTATATAATTTTATCTTTATTTTTAACCTCATTGTTTTCTCTACTTGTCTCTTTATCCATCTCCTGGTCCACTTTCACCTCATCCCTTGTTGGATCTCCTTTATTTTCTCGCATTGGCACTCTAGCTTCTCATTCATTAGAGTGTGATCACCAGTAAAATTGATTATACATGCATATACATTTTTGATTCCTTGTGTTCTCTACTCTCTTGATTTAATGCATGAAATCTTATTAGGATAATTGCTTCAAGACATCCATTTTTTCCTTTAGTGTCTTTATTGGTTAAACATGGGTCCTCCTTTTATCCCTCTCCAACTATTCCCATTGCCCTATCCATCACCTCTTCAACCCTTAAACCCTCTACACATTTTGAGTATACTTAATAGAGTGTGATTAACACACCTTATTTTATCTTTAAAAGCATGTTCATGTGACACATTCATAGGGATTATGTTCATTCAACTAAGCTCACTTTGGGTCTATTTTCAATACTTTTCATAGAAGGAACATCATTCCCTCTTCTCATACTAAGTTCTTAGTTGATATTTTCATAACGACATTTGTATCTTGATTATATTCTTCATTTTATCATTAGTGTTTTTCATTACATTACCCCATATAATTTACCTTAAGCTATATTACAACAACCATAATCATAGAAATCATAACCATAACCATAACATTCATGAGTATCCAGATAACCCTAAGCATAATAACATTCAAAAAATGACATCCAACACATTTTGTACATATTTAAACCAAAATATGCAATATTTTATTTAGGTTGTGAGGAGTTACATGATGCATAAAAACTTATCAAATTATCCACACCTCACCTAAGGCCTCTACATACATTATTTTCCTACCTGAGAGCTAGGATGATTATCTAGTGGCTCTAGATTTGTGTTCAACCATCCTTCTACTTGATTACTCCTTAAAATAACATTTGTAACATTCCGTATCTCAACAACCACTAAAGGGTGTAATATATTCTTCTCTTCTACATTTATACATATAGGGCAAGAATCATATTCCACTCTAGGTGTTTCACCTTGATCACTCATCAAAGCCATTACATCCCTCTACTCTAGTTATTCTACTTGCATAGGTACCACTAGTTGTTGCATTAGTGCACATCCCCTTACATAGTGATGGTTCCCTCCATGGATAGGCTGAAGGTCATGTTCTCTAGCCCTACGCCTTAAAAAATTAATGTCTCACCTTTTTCTCTAATAATGAGGTAATATTTTAGGCTCGAGCTTAGGCCATGGGTGCCTTTTCTCTTGCTATCAGTTTAACAACACTTCCATTATCACCATTACATGTTTTAGTATTTGGTAGATATGCACATTCATCATGTAGATTATTTTAGGTCATGGGGGTTGGTAATTATCTCCTCCATTACTCCCATTATTCACCATATTCAACCTTTGGTTGTTATTTACACCCTAAACATGTAAAACCAAAAAACTTCATGATAGGTATTTGTTCTTACCATGATTCTTTAAATAGACTAACTAACTATTATTCCTCATTGACATGATTATCCATTCCACTAATGGGGAGTGTCTTATGATGTCATTGATTCCCTTCAACATTATTTCCACTTAAAATGGTCATGTATACTAACCTTTTTATGTGGACATGTAGCTCTTGATCTAATTGGTCATCTCAATAAAGTCTTTATGCACTATCATGATGTCTTTTTGTCACCCTTATCATCCGATCCACATCTAATGTATTTATTTATTTTTCCATCTAGTATTACTTGTAGGGTTGGTGATCATTTGCATCACCTTAATCTAGTTGACATAAATTAGCTTCGATCCTTGGGCCCCTACAATGATCAGACCACTAAAACTACCACTATTGTTATTGGTGGTACTCCCAAATGTTTGTCACTATAGAAGCTCCCCCATCTTATCCAAATGTATAACCAATATACTAGACCATGTAGCTCCCTACTAGTAGGTCCTCTTCTAAGTAGAGCCTAAGTCCTTAGTTACAAGGAAATGGGATAGAGGACTAGACATGGCCACCATTTGTCTATCCTACCCATGCAAATTTTTGGTTAGGCAAGGTTTATCCTCTATCACTCACCAAATTTATAAATTTATAACTTGTATAATATACTTATCCATCAAGTAAATTATTTTCAGATCATCACTTCACTACTACCCTTAAAACTTGACTCTTAAAGATGATGAAGCTTTGTGAAAGAGACTATACAGATCTTGATAGATATCCACCTCCTAAAACTTAGCTTGTAGTGATAGATGCTAGCACTATGCTTATACCCTCACATAATTTTAGAAGGTACCTCTTCTTTGGATTAACCTCCTCATGAAGGTACCTCTTCTTTGGCTTAGATCCATCATAGGACATTTGTAATGCTTAGCCTTTTGTTACCCACTTATTTATCCTACCTTACCCATCCATGTCTTTTCCTCCTAATATATGTGGGATTATTATGGTGACTATTCACCAATCTATATCATGATACCTCATCATTACGAAAATATCATCCCAAACCTAACCATGTGGCATATCACATTGGGGAAACCCATCTAAAGTCCACTTAGAACTACATTTGGCCTAAAGTTTTGTTAGATATCACATTTCTGGAACTATGTAGGCAATGCCCACTTACCTAGTGCATATGGAGTCAACTCAGCCACCCCTACCTAAACCCTTGACAACTACTTTCTTTGATCAACTGACCATTCAATAATCACATTGACCTTAATGTTGGCCATTTTTTACCCAAACTATTACATATCTTTGCAATGACCTTCCCTAGGTCATTTTAACCATACCAACGAACCTTGTCATGTTTCATTTTTATATGACCCAACCATTTGGGTTGTTTTGTAGGATCACTTTCTACCTTAAATTCTTGCAATTGACCCTGACCCTATCTAGATTACTTGATAGGTATGACCCAATCAGCTATGACTAATGTTGTGGACTAGTTACCCCTGACGTATGTCTCTCTAGACCCAAACTTCAATTAAATAACATTGACAACTTTAGTTCATGTGTGATCTTTGCTAATACACTTAGTCACATTTTATTAACATGTTTACATCTTGAATACCAAACTACCTTATAACACCACCTAGTGCCTCCCCACCAACCATTTGTCAAACCCACACCTGATTCTGCTTTACCTCATTGACTCTTAGTTTGAGGGGGAACACCTCTTCCCATACTTAGGGCATCTTGACCTTTACCCAAATGATTCATTTTTGTTTTGCATATTCTTAATTCAAATCCACATAACAAAAAGGCACAAAATATAGACACTAAAAAAATACACACTTGTAGTTTCCAATGACTAAATGCCTTGAAACCCCGTAAAGACCCCCTAAAACTTTGTTAACCCTTAATTAACCCCTATTAACCTAACTAAACCACTATTATCTAATTCACATACTACTATTCAAAAGTAATATTTGAAAGTACTATTCACTATAACTATTCATTGTGGGACCCACTATCACTATTCATGATGACATGGCAAGTGACATTAAAAGTGACATGAAAGGTGATATGGCAAGCCACATGGCTTATAAGTGAGGTTGCTTGAGGTCAGACATCATACCCCACTTGAAACCTTCCTTTAAGGTACCTCATGACATCATAAAGTATGAAAGGGCCCCTTCTTTGGAATATGGCACATTTTCCCTATGGGTCCATCATTAACCATGTTTTTTTTCCTCATGCATGGATAATGGTTCCAAAATTCATGGGATACCTAACCAAAAGATGAAAGTGAGTGGTGGAAGATATTTTAGATCCATATGATCCCATGTGCATGATTCCCACTCTATTTTGGACTCTTTAGTAAGTTGGGAGACAAACCAGCCAAGTGGGAGACCTATTTACTAAGTGGGATTCTCACCCCATTTTATTTCAAGACCACTAATGCACCCACATAGATAATTATGCCAAAATTTATGGGGCACTTATCCAAAAGACAAATTATCTTAGTGAAAAGTCCTTTGGCATCATTTGATCCCATGTGCATTATTCCCACTCCAAATTGGACTCATGTGCAAGATGGGAGAAAAAAAATAAGGTGGGAATACCACCACTATTACCCCTTTGGTAATTTATTATCCCACTTTAAAAATGGCACCATAATTCTAGTATTCCCTCTTTTGGCATGATTCTTCACAACAAATGCTATAAATACCCACTTCTCCTTCACCAAAGGTTAAGTTATTTTTGGTTAAGGTATCATTATTTTAGGTTTTATACTTTTTAAGTATTTCATCCACTTTAAAATGAGGTAATAATCATCTTTTAGGTTATAATAAATCAAACCAACAAAGCTTTGTTAGAATTGTTGCAGGATTTTTTGACATCATCAACTACATCATCAACAATATCAACACATATTCAAGGTGATATTTATTTGTTTTATATTTCATTTTATTATTTTATTTTTATTACCTTGACCTTAAAATAATTTTACACCTTTTCCATTTTAATTCCATTTACCTCCTTTGTCATTTTTCCACCATTATCCTCTTTGTTCCTTTGTCGTCTTCACCCTATTTATCCCCTTACCCTTTTGCACCCTTAATTACTTACTATATTATTTTTTTCAACCATTAAAACCTCTTACTTTTATTATATAAATAATTTTAAAACCCCAACCAAACCATTATTTTTACCCTTATCAAATTTTCAAACCAAAAACCACCATTTTGCCTTAACTAATTTTTAGCACTAGTCGATTTACCTAGTCTTTATTTTAACAAAGAATTTAACTTCCTTGTTTTAATTTTAGTTATTTGATGTCATTTGATGTTTTTTTTTGTTTTATTTTTATTTTATTTTATGAAAATACTATCATTTTCATTTATCAACATACGTATTTAAAGTAGGTGGATTGATAGCCTCCTAGAAAGCTTTTGCTTCTAAGATCTAGCTCACACTAGGCAATCCACTCATCTACTTGTCTAATAAACAAGTGTGTGGTAGTGATTTATTATTGAAGGTCATACTTAAAATCTAAATATTATCTGTCAAATTTTTTTTAATTCAATGCGTGCATCTTTTAATAAGATTTTCTACACACCCTCTTAACTAGTTTCTTTCTTTTCAAAACTAGGAAAAAAATAAAAATTAGATAGAAACAATATGCATGATTATGTCAATCTATTTTAATTATTATTATTTAAATTTATTAAAAAAATATTTTTAGGTATTCAATGAATACATAATTTTTAGTGTAGAAGTTATGTTGAATCTACATTAGGAATTCTTGTTGTTGTGAAGCCTTAGTGGAATTAAGAATAGGAATTTATGTCTACTTTTATGGGTAAATACATGGTATTTTAATATTTTTTTTATAAATATATCCAATATACTTATTTTATTTAATTTATTATTATGTTAAAAATATGTCTTTTCAATATTTTTAATATGATAAAGGCTTCCCATGTTATAATCATTAACCTTGGCTTAATCTAGTGGGTCTTTGTGTTTAACTACCTAGGGTTGTCCTTAAATTTTCTAAGGTTTTAATAGAATATTATGTGTCTAAATAGATAAAATAATCCCATTATTTATTCATCCTTTACTTTTTAATTCTCCCCTCCTTCCTATTATTCCCTTCATTTACTTTTTATCTCCTTTCTATACTTTCTGGTTAAGAGTACGAAACCACCATAGAAAATAGTTTTGTTGTGAGTAGCTATGACTATATTTTTTCATACTTTCCATTTTTTTTTTGATAAAGATAGATATAAATGATAATAGGAGATGGAATTTTTACCCATGTTTTTAATTTAAAAAGGGACTTTTCCCCCATGCTGCTGACTGAAAGTCTACTTTTGTTCCCCTGATAAATTTTTTAGCCAACAGTTTTTGGTGACTCTAATGGGTATAGAGGTGTTTTAAGCATATGATTTTTATAAATTTTAAGGGACCTCCCATACAATCTATGTTTTAAAATATGTTAAGTTAAAGGTATTAGTTCCTTCATCTTTATAATTGAATAAGTCTCACTGGTTCACCCCAATCCCAATGTCCCATGGGGGAAACATTTTGGATTGTTGGATTTGGCCAAATACAATGATATAGCTTCAAGATCAAGGAAGATATTTATATTTTTTTATGGATAAAATGGTTAAGATGTAGATAATAATATCTTGTATTTGATAATTTTTGGTATCATTTTGTGAGTTATGCATGAAAATGTTGTTATGATATTTTTCATTGAAACACTCATTATCCTTACTCGTTAGTGGTTGTGGCACATATAATATGGATGTCTTATCATATATATTCAAAATAGTTGTTAATGTGTGTGAATTTTTTTTAGAATTCATTAAAATATATAAATAAGAAGATGAATAAATGAGAGAGTTTGTAGCATGATTTAAAAAAATGTTGAGATTGATTCCTCAAGTGGATCAACCAAGTCCCAACAGTTAAATCTATGTATTCATTGTTTCTATAAACCTAGAGATCAAATTAATATTGATTAAAAACAAGGAAAATGTTGAAAAAATAAGATTAAAAACATGATACAACTATTGTTAGTGGTGATGAAGTAGTGTAACTTGATATAATCAAGACCCCTCAATATTTATAAAATAAATTTCAAAGGCAAATCCTTGATGAAGCATCAAAACCTTAACAGAGAAAACTTGAAATTACATCCTATCACATATGATTATTTTAGCTTCACAATTGTGGATTAAGGTGAATATTTGGAAAAAATAATGATTGATCAGAGAATAGAGAAATAATTTGGCTTCCCCCTTGGTGAAATTTTTTTTTTTTCATGTTTCACAATAATTATCAAACCTCATAATCCTAGGAGATAATGATTGTTTGAATAAAAATTGAATTAAAACACAAACAAAAATGAGTAATAATACAAAATATAACGTTTTACCTTATAAATATGATATATTATGGAACCAGTTTTTAGTAATGAAGAATATCCATATTGGATCAGGATGGAAGACTCAATGATAAAAATTGAATATTCTCATGGCACTTTTTTTTTCATGTTCCACTATAGAAGAGTTATTTTAAGGATCTAAATTTAATGCAATTAATCTTACATATATTGAAAATCATAATTATGCCAAAGATTAAATTAAATAATATATGAAGGTAGAACAAAAATAATGGGGCATGATTTTCATTTCAAATGAAATAGAAAATGTAAAACTATAAGAGATTGATGAATATGATGACCAAGACTCATTCAATGATGAAGTTGTTTCTACCATGGAAAATAATGTGGAAAATAATATCAATACTCCATTAATTATAGAAGATAATCATATTTTGGTTCTAGCTCAAGAAAAAATATGCGACATAATTATTTTTGATTTAAATCTTGTATCTAGAAAAGATACATTCAAATCCACTCAAGAAGATATTGGTAAATTTAGTTCCTACTAAATAATGATCATATTATATTGTAAAATTAACTATGATTCTACTCGAATTTATGAATGCTTTTTTGACTTTTTAATTCATCATCATTCCCATGTGAATGATAATTTTCTTATTCCCACCTTCTTGGTCACTACTGATAAATGTATTTGGAGCTCATAATTTAAATCCATCATTCCAAAATGTTAGGTATTCCTCCTAGCTAAATGGTTTTGTATAGTCTTCTCATTTTATTTTATGCCTTATAAGTAGTTATGATCTCCCTATTTTTGTTTATTTATTTTTCCTATTTATGTGTTGGTATGTGTGTGTTATTTTTTAATAAAATACAATAGCCTATCTATTGTTCCTTCATTTCCATGTATTGGTTATTTTCCCTATACATTCTTGTAGCTATGTTTCTAGACTTTAAACTCTTAGTGGATAGACATATCATTCAAAAAGATGTCAAAATAACCATTGCCACATAATAGATGAAATGATAATAATTTTAGGGGATATGTAACTATTATTTTCAATGATTTAGTGTTTGCTTAATTATTTCCTTAGAAACTTTCATTGGATCTGAATGAGTGAAACATATCTGATCATATGTTATTTATATAGTATAAATCTTGTTTAGTTTATGGAATGAAATTCATAATAAAACCTTTGAAACATTTTATTTAACTAAATCTCTAGGATAAACATTCAATTGTGTATTCATAATATAGTTTTTTATGGTATTGAAGTGGTGATATGAATGTTTATTTCTCAAGTGATATAATAAATAAGTTTTTCATGGATATATTCAAGTGAACAAGTGATAAACATTTAGAATTTTTAGAATAGGGAATCTAACTCGATAAATCATGTTTATTTCTCATAGGATTGAGATAGGTGAAATATATATCTATTTGTCAAATTAGAACATGCAAATTTTTAAAATAGGGGATCTAACCTAATAGTACCTATTTATTTATCATATGATTGAGATAGATTAAATTTCTATCAGTTGATTTCATTAGGATGTGCTATTTTAGGCTACATAAAATTTTCATGAATATATAATAATAAGCCATCATTCATATGAAATTTTAGAGTTCTCTTAGATTCCATTGGGAAATGTGGTTCAATAATCAGATCCAATTATTATCATGAAATTAAAAATTTCATGCCAACACCCCCAATTACAATCTCATAGGAAATTAGAGGTTTTTTAATGATAGGGATGATAAATGTTATGTAAAATAGACACTAACTCTATAGCCCAATGGACAAGGCTTGAGTCACATATTCAGGTCTATTTATTTTTCAAGCTTCTAAATGGTGATGTATTGAGTGATATTTAGATTATAATTGTGAATTAATAGGAATTTGAGGATAGTAACTTAGTTAGTGCTAATTTTATAGTTTTGAGCCACAAATTTGAGCATGTTGAAGACATATCAACAGTTTATTTTTTGGTAAAATAAGGTGAGAATCTTAATTTCAGCTTAACGTATGCATTTTTTTTAGGTTCATTGATTATTATTAAGTCATTACAAGATTCTTGGCATCATGGAAAACATGCTAAGAAAGAGAGGTCAAATCAAGGATATAATTTGTAGTATATGACATGAAGACTAATCATGCATATAAGATCCAAGTGATTTTTTTGAGGTTCAAAGGGGCTAGATGCTTTGATATCACTATTGAATTCTTCATCTTTTGCATTTGGATAAAATTTATGTCCATGATATGTCATTTAAGGATACTCTATGTTAGATGAGGTTACATACAAGTTTGTCACTATTGAGTGTATGAAGGAGAGTTTATAAAGGATAATATAATTTATGGAACACAAATTCCTCTTACACATAATGAATCTCATATCAAATAAATTATATAAGATAAAATATATATAATTTTAAGTTATTACATTGGAAACCTTGCCACTTACATGATGAGGAATTAAAGTATTTAATAGTTAAGATGAGGAATTAATCATTAAACTTATTATTTTAAATAATATTTGTTGAGGAAAAAATTAATGAATGTTTAAAACAAGCAAAAAAAAAGATTAAACAAGATTACCTTATGAAGTGAAAAAATCATAAATTTTAGACAATAGATTTGATAAGTGGGGAAACCATCTAATGGTGAGAAATCCCACACTAGTATTAATAATCTTACAATAATGAATCAATACAAATTTAATAACATGCATAAGCTTAGGATAAAAATGGCCTTAGACCAAGAGAGCATCAAATATGTGAGATCAAGTCTTAGAATAATAAGAATGAGTTATGTGTTGAGAGTGTATCAAGTGTTTATAAAAGGGATAGGATATATCTTTATAAATATCTAAAATAGAAAATGAGTTACAAGTGCAAGCTCTAGCATGTGTGCCATGTGTAGGTAATCCTCTTATAAGTAAGAAGGATGTGTGTGCTATGTGGGGGGAGATGAGTTACATGAAAGTAACTATAAATCCAAAAAGTGGAATAAATAGGTGAGTGACACCTAAAAAATCTATAATAAATCTCATTTATAAATAAAATAAATGCACACACACATAATAGTTAGGATAAGCCTATAAACTTGTGCAAAGGACCCAAATTAAGGTTAATTCTATAACAATCCCCCTTAAACTTAAATTTTTAATTACAAAAGTGGAGAGAACCTTTTAAAAATAAATAATGGAGTTAAAATTAAATAATAATCCCCCTTAAGATAAGCTTCCTTCAAGAGTAATTACAATAGATTGAGAGAAGAAATAAGAGAAGGTGTTGCCAAAAGTCTCAAAAATGAAAATGTGATCACTAAAAAGCTCCAATAATCATCTTCAAATAATGTGGTCAATCTAAAATGTAGTAAAGACCATCAAGAAGGAGTAATCATCTACAAACCTACAAAAAGATCAAGATAACACCAATATTTCAAGTTAAGTAACTAATATGCCAAAAATACAATCCACATATATAATGTTGTAAAAGTAGATGGACAATGATGCAACTGTGAGAAAATACAACTTCCATCATTAACTATGTAAGATTACATGAAAATAAGTTAGTAAAAAAAATATAAATAGAGAATGTATTCTTTGTAACAAAAAACAATGAATACATAATAAGAGATTTAGTTAATAAAAATGGAGACAAACAAGATGTATAACTTGAAAAATATATTCTGCATGAAGCATTATAATAATTATCACAAGAAGACATATCAAAGTCTCTAGAAAATTCATTTTATTTTGGAATCCAAATAGCTTTACCCTTAGAGGTAGGAGATTTAGTCATTTTCCAATAATACAGTTTGTCATGTGTGGATTTACCACAAGATTTACATGGGTGAAATTTCTAACATTTAGATATATGATGCCCATGTTTTCCATAATGCACACAGGGTTTATTAATTTGAACAAAATCATGACCATTAGAATTAGTATAATTAAAATAATTTGTATTATAAGTCCTTTAGTGAAAAGGAAAGTAAGATATCAAATTTTTATTATAAATAATAGAATCATCACAATTAAGAACTTTAAAATTTATATTAAAAGTAGGCAAGATAGGTTCAAGAATATCATCTTCATAACTACTAAGTGCACCACCTGAATAGCCCATATTGTGCATGATTTTTAAGCTTGGATTGGTATAAGAATTGCTTAAATAAGTTTTAGGGGTTTGAAAAGCATAATGACTTTTATCAACATTAAAGTTAGTGTCATGTGTAAAAGATGCAAATTTGTCATTGAGAGCATCCAAAAAAGATTGCATGGTTTGCATTTTATCAATAAAAGAGGATTTTAAAGTATTTAAAATACCATTTTTACATGTAATTTGTTTTTTATGATCACTGATTTCACCTTGATAAGAAATGGCTTGCATGTGGTGCTTAAAAATAAAAAAAATGGCCAATTTAAGATTTATGAGTAGAAGACATAAATTTCATTAGCATTGAAAGAAAATCAATGACAAGAAACATAATTTTTTCCAAATAACATTTGATAATATTCATCATAAAAAACTCAGATTAATTAACTTATAAATGGAAGTTTACACCAAAACATCAAACTCCCTTGATGTTTAAAAAAAATTGAAAATCATTTTAAAAAGTCGTAAAAAAATTATAAATTCCTTATAAAAAAAAATATTTTTAAGAAGAAATATTTTTAAAAACTATATTTTTAAACTTAAAAATGATTACTTTAAAAATAATACCTACTTTTTTGTAATTTTATTTAAAATTACATGTGGTAAAAGTGCATTAATGTATTACATCACCAAATCACCACAAGCTATAAAAAGAATTTATTTTTGATGTTTTATTTGGAATATTAAGAGGGAATTTAAAAAAAATGACTTATCTTCATAAAGAAATATTGAAACCCATGACTTGTTAGTTATATGAAAAAGCTTTAATGCAACATAGGAATAAAAATATTTTGTTTGTGTGTGAAGGCCATAAATTAAAAAATGTTTTATACATTTTTTCTCAATTGATTTATTTGTTTTTATAATGTTTTATCCACTTTTCTAACCCTATATTTATGTTTAATGGGGATTGTTAGAGAATTAACATTAGTTTAGGTCCTTTCTATAGGTTTATAGGATTATGGTATGTTTGATGTGTGTGTGAATTTATTTCATTTCTAAATGCACTTTATTATACTTTTCTGATGTTTAACTCATCTCTTTATTACACATTTTGTATTTAGAGTTAATTGCATGTAACTCCTCTCCCCCCACATGGCACACACATCATCTCCACTTGTAAGAGGATCAGGGACACATATAACACATGTTTTAGCCTTCACTTGTAACTCATATTCTTGTTTTCTCTCATAACTCATTTAATATTGTAAATACTAAATCAAATAAAATTCAAATGGATAAAAAAAAGAAAGATAGAGAAAAAACATTTATATTTACCTCCAAACCTTTACAAACTCAAGATTCAAATATTAACCAAACTATAGCTCTAATACCATGAAATAATAGTTTTCAAGGATACAATTAAAGGATGTTGAAAACAAGTAAAGAAAATTCTTAAACAACATTACCTTGAAAAGTGAGAAAACAACAAATCTAAGACATGATATTTGATAATTGGGGAAACTGTTAAATGGTGAAAACCCCCACACTAGTATTAAGAAGCTTGTATCAATGAATCACTCTAAATATAATTTAATGTATAAGTTTATGATAAAATTTTCATTAGGCCAAGAGAGCATCAAGGATGAAATATCAAGTCTTATAAAAACAAGAATGAGTTGTGTGTTGAGAGTATATCAAGTGTTGAAGAAAGGGATGAAATAGTTATTTATAAAGAGTTAAGGGAGAAAATGAGTTACAAGAGTAAGATCCAACATGTGTGACATGTGTCCCTAATCCTCTTCCAAGTGGGGAGGATGTGTATGCCATGTGCGGGGAGAGGAGTTACATTCAAGTAACTCAAAATCTAATAAGTGGAATAAAGAGGTGGGAGATAGCTCAAAAGGGTAGAATAAAGTGTATTTATAAAAGTAATAAATGCACACACACATAAGACTTAATATAATATTATAAAATTATAGAAAGGACCCAAATTAAGATTAATTCTCCTGCACACTTAGATGGTTTAGAAACCCAAATGTTATTTTGTCAACAAAACCATTTGGTATTGTGGAAACTACATGGTTTGTGGACTTATAGTTTTACCTCTTTCATAGATTACACTGAAGCCTCTTATTCCAACATTCCCATGATTTAAGAAGATATTAATATATCTTATGAAAAATAATATTGGTATGCTAAATGTGGAGATGATTAAGGTAGATTACTTGAAAAAGATAGACATTCTAAGTAAATTTGATCCTTGCATGAAATTAAAACTGATAATAAATAGGTTATAGTCAAAGAAAGAAATTGTTAAAATGAATAATTTGAATCCTAAGTGGATTGAACAATTCATCTTTGTTATGTAAGAGCCCAAATTCGAGGTCTTTAAATTGCATCCCTATTATTGGGATAAGGTTAGTACACATGATAGTACAGACATACAAATTATTCCTTTGAAATATCTCGCAACTCATTAATATAAGATGTTTGGATTTGATCTCTTAGAACTATGGACCCAAGTGATCCTCAAAATAAAAGCCTCTAGGACAAATCACTTTAGAATTGAATTATAATACATTCAAGGAGGACAAAAATACATTTAATTTGGATAATAAGGGAAACACATTTAATAAACCTCCTGAAAGTATACCATAAGGCAAAGGTTTGTTATTTATTTCTATCCATGTACAAGATTACATCAATGACGCATTTACAAATCTTGTTAAATTGGAGTAGTTTTTATGAAATGCCTTCATAAATTGTTCAATTATTGTGATGTATCATTTTGGAGGTGAAGGTCATAGAAGGCTCAAGAACTATGATTGATTTTTTACTCATAAATGGTGTATTTCATGAAGTTTATTAGTTTGTGGTTTATGGAAATTAGGGTATCATTATGACAAGTATTAATTATTTATTGATTTCACATCCAATGAAATAGATTCAAGCAAAGAGATATTACTACATAGATAATTAAGCATGCTAAATTAAAATTTTAGTTATATGTTGTAAAAAAATGATGATTTAGATTATATTAAATAATAATTAATGCAATATATAAATAATATAATGTTTGATAAGGATAAGAGATATGAAGGAATTTATGTTCAAGATTTAAATATTGAATATTTTGAGTCTTTACTATAGGGGAAAAATTGATGAAGCACACAAAATGTTTGATAATAATTTTGAAATGGAAGATGAATTTGTGAGATATGTCACTCAAATATTAGTACATATATTGAAATCTATTTTTCACTATAATATATTTTTTGATAATCTATTCATTATATTAGACTCTAATCATTTTGAAAACATATATAATAAAACCCATTATTAGTTTATACATGGCTTGGATCATGCCACCCTTATACATATATCCCTCAAGACCCAATGCACCTACATGAACACTCTTCAGATCCTAAACACCATATAGAGAATATAATCAAATTATGATAGAATTTTTAACAAACCTCTCAAACTCTTCCCACCTTATCTACACCTAACCAAGAACCTGAGCACTCCATCTGCACACACAAAAAATACCACTCCTCCTACTCACACCAATGCTAGAGCCTATGATTCTCCATGACATGTATTAAATATATAAATTCTACCAAATCATTTATTGAATCTACAAGATACATACAACATGATAATGAAGCTTCTAAAATAATAAATAGACTTTGAAACAAGTGTCACGGAATCATAAAGTTCTACTAACTAGGAATCCTATTTAAAATAATTTGGATGAACTCTTCATGCTTATACACTTCATAGATGTAGGTAAGTTTTTAAATTCAAAAGATTTTCATCATGCATTTAAAGATATTATCTATGAGGAACAAGTTGGAAAGCTACACCAGATGTTATCTCTACATCTTATTCAAATATTGAAAGATGTGATAAAAATCATTCTTCCCAATAAATAAATCCTCTTGCATGTTTAATTGAGTTATCTATAAAAATAATATTATTAATAAATTTTTCCTCAAAATTATCATATAAGATCTACTATAGGTGTGGAACTAATAAATACAAATTATTATGGTACTTTATATACATTATGGGCAAAATAGTATGATCTTACGTAGTTGGAACATTAAAGATAAGAATTTATTTAATTTAAATGACATAATGCAAGTTTGGCCTTAATGACAAAAGGATGTGATAAAAAATCATTACTCATAAGAAATAACCCCTCTTGCATGATGAATTGAGTTATCTATATAGCTAATATTATAAATAAATTCTTGCATGTAATTATCATATTAGTTTGAACATAGGTGTAGAACTGGAAAATGAAATTTGTTATGGCACTTTGTTTACATTATGGGCAAAATAGTGTGATCTTAATTAGTCGGAGCATTTAAGATAAGAAATTATTTGATTAAAATAATAGAATGAAATTTTGTCCTTAGTGACAAAAGGATGTGATAAAAATCATTCCTCCCAAGTAATAACTCTTCTTGCATGTTTAATTGAGTTCTTTATAGAAAGATTATTATAAATAAATTATTACTTGTAACCATCATATAAGCTCAAATAAAGGTGTTTGTATGTAATTAAAAATGCATCATGTCTACAAATCAATCCTAGATCAGATAAGATAGAGTATACTTACACTTCTGATTGGGAATACATTTGTTAAGTGGAAACATGTCAAATATGGGGATTTACTAGACCTAATTAGTGGATAACTTATCAAAATACACCATGTGATGTAGGGTTCTAAATACTATAGTCTAACACAATCACACAAAAACCCTAAAGGAGTCCTAAGGTTTAATATTTCACCTATGCTAATAAATAAGAAAGTAAATATAATCTAGTGCACACCAAAGATTGTGGCATAAAGTAGGGATCAGAAAGAAAATAAATAACTAAACTAAACATTAATATAAGACATATAATCACATCAATGTATATGAAATCCTAATACATGGAATACAATAACAACTACATTATCTATCTACTCTTATAAAGTAGAAATAAATTTAGGAATACTTACCTTTGAAGATGAACCTGTGGAGCTTTAATCTCTCCCTTAGCTAAGGTTCTTCACAAGAGATTGTTTTGGTATGTAAGGATAACAAAGACAAATCAGCTCTAGGATAGAAAACCTATCTATTTATCTAAAGTACTTATCCACAAGACAAGATCTATATCTCAAAATAAATTATGGAACCCTAAGCTTTATTCCTCAAGTAGAATGGTCAATAAGTAGATGTTCATTTGTACTTATTATTCTTCACTTTTCTATATTCAAATGGTTAGAAATGAAATTGTATATATAGGTAGATATTTCCCTAAATCCTTCCAAAAATTTCATTTGTATAGGGTCAACCATGGTCAACCTAGTGTGTTGTTAGTTATAATTCACTAGGTCTAAGCTAGGTTGGCTGAAAGGCTAACAAACCCAAAAAGTGAAAAATACCTTAAACAATACATGGTTGGACATGGTTGACCTAGTTTAACTAATAGTTAAAAAGGGAAGTAAGATAATAAAATGAGGATGGAAAGAAGAAAATGGTTGGAATGGGTAGGAATAATAAGAATAAGGTAAAGTATAATGTTTTTAGGAGATGAGTGTGTAGATGGCAAGTGGTAAAAGGAACAACAATCTTATGAAGCACTGATGGTTTGTCCAATCCTTTCTTGGTGCACCCCTTAAGGAATGAACTCAAAGAGATTAAGAATTGATAGGTTCCTACAAGATACAATTTTTAGTAATCAATAAAATTTTGAAAATATTATTTACATACATATGCTCCACTCGAAGCTCACCACGTGTCATATAAGTGTAACACGAGATGGCACTTTATGATAGAACATGATAACACAAAAAACTAATGATAAGTAAAGTTTAGTAAGTATCAAATAAGATAAAAGAAAATATATAATTGAGAAACACATACCTTTACTTACCTTAATGTTATAGATAAATAAGTAGACTATAAGAGATGTGAAGGCATCTAGTGTGAAGAACACTAGGCAAACCTATAGAAGTTAGTGAAAAATATCCAAAAATAGAATTTTTTGGAAGATAATCATGTGATAGTGGAAAATAATTTATACATCATGAATCCAACACATTTTATGGATTTGAAAATGAGAGAGTAAAAACAAAGATATATATAAAACAAGGAATCTATAGGACAATAATTAAATTTCAATTACTAAAAGTGGATTTTAAATAAGAGAAAAGACAAGTCATTTGTTATTTTGACTCGTGAAGGAGAGAAAAGAGAGACGTGGAGATAAAATAAGCTAGGATGGTGAGGAGATGATATGCTAGATAGGGAGAGGCTCTAGGGGCAGCAGTGGGTGCACTACAGGTATGCAGCTAAGAATCTGAAACTAGTTTTCAAAATGTGTATTGAATTAAGTGATTTTTTAGTAATTTTGAATTTTAAGCATTTATAGATATAAAAATGAGATAAAATTAGATTTTAAGGGTAGTGAATAGGAATATAGGAAATAATTTTAGAGGAATTAGGAAGAAAGCAAGAAAATGCACATTTTAAGTAAAATACATGGGGTCGATAGGCATAATGAACTAGGTTGACCTAATCGACCTAGTAGGCTGAAACTGAGCAAAATCCATAGTGTTGACCTAGTAGGTATGGGTTGACCACATACATTTTACAAGATAAAACCCTAATTCAATTTTCTAGCTGATTTGAAAGGTCTAAAATGATAACACAACACTAGGAAGGGGAAAAGAAGAGGGTTGAATAAGATTTTGGAGTCAACTAAGGCAAAAGTAGGGAAGTTTTGGTAAAAATAGGTTGACTAATGAACTAGAATAATCATGAAAAAGAATATAAAATTTTGAAAGAGAGCTAAAATGGCCTAAAATGACTAAAGGAGGGAAATAAGGCTAGAAATAGGGTAAAATGAATAAGTTGAAAGCAATTAGGCTTGTTTTTTTGAAAAAGAATGTTAAAAAAATATATTGTGACTATACTCGACATAAAAGAACTAGTACATCTTTTGTTGTTTCTAATAAATAAAAAAGACAAAGATTACAGAGATTGGTGGATGTAGCCTAGTTGCTAGAATTATTGGAGTGATTTTTAGATAGAGATATGGCTATACTAGTATCCATAGGTTTAGGAGACATAACTGACATGTGTAGGATCCCTATGAGTTTAGATCTATTAGTCATGTTCATGAGTTTCTAGGAATGACTGACTAACACCTTTAGATGGGAGGTGGATGGGGATGTGATAGTGGTGGCCATCATACTAGAAGATGTCCATTCCATCCTTAGGTTTCCCATAATAGGAGCACTAATGACCATAGGGATACCAGATGGCATAGAGGAGAGGAGAGCCTTAGCCATTTGGGATAAAGTATTAGAGATGATTTTGGGAAGGCAGATAGTTAGTATGGATAGTGTATATATATAACAAAGTTTAGATATCTAAAAATCTATGATAGGAATTGTGACATAGTGGGTACTATGTCACAAGTCATATGGAAAGGTACCACTATTTGTGGTAGCCTTGATAAGGATGATGTTAAAGGAGTGAGTTCTATATGAGCTAGGATCTATCATCTAGGTCCAATTGATATGTGATCTATATGAGATGCTATTCAGAGGGTATAATACCATGGGACTAATTATATTATTGACAACTTAGATATATGAGAGGTTTATTACATATTGTTTTCTTAGATTGCTCCATGTGGCCAATGATAGGCCAAGGAAGAGCTGAAGTAAATTGAAATTCTTTTTTATAAGAAGAATAATAAGTTTTAGGACAAGGTGGTAAAACATGTTGAGATGATAAATTAATTGGTTCAAGTTGATTTTGATAATTGGAAGAAGAAGTGTTAGTAGAAGCTTTATTATCATTAGCATTGGAAGATGATGGAAGAATGGTATAAATAGAATGGGAAGTGTTATCCAAGGGAAAATCATAAATAAGATCATCAAAGGTAATAAAGTCATCTTTCCCCAACTCATTTAAATGAGTTAGAGAATAATCTTGGATAACACAATATCTTTGAGATGGAGGAGTGTAGATAGGTTGTGAACCAATGAAAGCCACCACCTTTCACATATTAATCATGATAACCACATTATATTCATAATCTGGTTCAAAAAGACTTTTAACATTGTTGGTGAAAGGGGTGGGATTGTCTTGGGTGTCTTGAATCTATTGATGATTAGGAAGAGGGTCTTTATAGATAACTAAATGTGTATTTTCTTGATTCAAGGCTTTAGTTTTGTCATGTGATTTATAGTCCTTGAAAGTTATTTCATAAGTTTTTTGATGTTTTTTAATGATGGAATCATGATAAAAATTAGGATCAAGAAGAAAATCTATAGTTAAATTACAAAGTTGTCTATAGGTCTCATGAGAATGACCCCAACTAGCATGAAACTAACAAAATTTGTTAAGATCATACTAGGATTTTATAGTATGAGTAGGGTCAAGTTCTTATGGAAGAGGCCTAGGTAGACATTTAAGAAATTTAGCTAAGGATAGGGGTTTATGAACATTGATGTTAATTGGTGAAGATAAATAAGGATTAGCATATTATTGAGAAGGCAAAGCTAGTTTTGAATATTGGTGGATGACATTTTGAACATTTTTAATGGTGTCATAAGAATTGGTAGCACCATCATTGGTAATATTATGATTTTTATTCTTTAATAATAGATGAGGACCCTCAGAAGGTTAGGGTGGCTTGAGTTTATGTATTAGGAAATATTATCATTTAACATGGTTAATAGCCTCCTCCATGGTACATGGAGAGAGAGTGCAAACTCAATATTATAATTTAGGAAAGAGGGCATTGGTAAAGAGATGGAAAAGATTATCATTAGCCATGTTATGTTTGTATTTATTTGACAAAGTCTTCCATATTTTAACAAAGGCTTGAGTGGTTTTGATTTCATTTTTTTTTTCAATTTATGAAATGAACCAAAGTGTTTTTAGGAAAGTCACTAATTTAGAATTCTTTCACTAAAGATTTTACTAAATCCTCCAAACTAGTAATAGAATGTGATCTAAGTTGATTATACCAATCCAAAGAATCACCTATGAGGGTTTTGATAAGGATTTTGATAGTAGAAAAATTATTTAATTTGACCCAATCCTTATTAAGATTTTCAAATGTCTTAAGATGAAGGGTGGGATTGGTTAATCCATTATAAGAAATTTTAGGTGTTATATCTTCTATGTCAATGTTAGTAATTTGAGTAGTGAGAGGTTCATTTTGTAGATGCTTGATGGTTTTATTGACCAAAGGAGATTGAGGAATGAGACTGCCTTGAGAATATTGATGAGGAGGAGGGGAGACATTTTCATTATGTGTGCCCCAATCCATTGGTTTTAGATGAGATTGAAGGTGGAGAAGGTGGTTTTACATTTTCATCATTTGATTTATGTTATGAGATTGAAATGTATTCATTTGATCGAGAGTTTGAAATAAATGTTGATGTGTTTTATTAACATTAGTGGAAGCATTAGGGTTGACATTAGTGTTGGAATTAGTGTCTTGGGTATCACTATTGGTGTTCATAGGAGCTTGAGAATAATTATGAGAGTGAGATGCACTTGTGGAAAAATTTTCTTATGTAGTAAAAGATGGACTAGTGAATGGCTGAGAAGAAGAAGCACTACAGGCATGGTTGTCTTGGGTAGAAAATGAAGCACTAGTAGATGGATTAAGGATAGTGGATCTTAAGAGAGGCCCACTAGATGTAGAATCTGCCATGTTAGTTGAGATACTAGGCATGGAGGTGGAAGAAGTTAGAGAAGAAGTAATGGTATGAGAAGGGGTCATAATTGAAGGAAGAGGTTGAGAATCAAATAAATTGGTACCCCTAGATCCAGTTAAGAATGTAGGAGTAGGTGAAAGAGGCTCTTCAACTTGACCTCTAATAATAATATTGTAAATGGTAGAAGGATCCTTTCCTTGATGTTCAGTAAATTAAGAGATAAAGAATATAATTTTAGGAGTATAATCTAACTTAGGTTGATCTTCTAATGAGAAAAGAGTATTATATTGTAAATAGGTATTAAGAGGGGTCCCATAGTTCATTGTGTGAGTGGCGATATGAGCATTACTAGCATCCAAGAGAGGATCCCTACTCTATCTATGGGAGACCCTATGAGGATTGGTAAATTTCATCATGTCTATTGATTGCAAACTCAGTGTCACTATCAAATATAAAGTTCATAGTGAAGGGAAAGGAATAAATATGAGAAGGCAAACAACCAAGAAGTAACTGAAATAGTATAGGGTTGACTAGGTCAACTTATCACAAAAATAGGGACTATAAAACTATACATGGTCAATTGGGTCAATCTATTATAGTGCATAGAGCCTAAAAAAAGAGTTAAATGGGACTTTAGATAGTATAAGGTTGATGTGGTCAATCTTGTATAGTGTACATAGGCTGAGAAAGGTATAGGGTTGATTGGGTTGACCTAGTATAGTAGACATAGAAAAGTAGAAAGTTGATAACAAGTTATGAGCTAAAACAAGACATTTTTTCTATTTAATCTAGGAAATAAAGGGATAAAAGGCAATAAATTGTCAATTGGATCAATGTTGGCCAATCCAATTGAGGCACATAAAATAAAAAATTTCACTAACATTAGCTAGTGCAAGTTTTTGCACACACAATTAAGTAAAGAGCAAGTAATCAAATTAAAAATTAAAGAGATAACTAATAAGTCAACCTAAGATGTTTATTAGATTATTTAAGAAAATATTTTAAATATGATGGGAAGTTGGTTGTAAAGCAGGGAACTATATAACAATCTAAGGATGGTTTTAGGTAGTTTGGGATGAAAAGGACTATAGTGGAAATGACACATGCTTATTATTGGGACCTACCCCCTGAATTTATACATCATAGTGATAAGGGTTTTGGGTGTTTAACTATAATATACCATTAGCCATGCTTTATACTTGACTAGAGTATCAAGTCAGCTTCCCCTTTGGTGATGAAATCCAAGTAGGTTGGCCTTGGACAAATAAATATTAAAGTGCTTGTTTAGATTATGTGATTTGGTCATGTGTGCATAAAATATAAATAATGAAACTAAAAAATTCATTGAAACCCCCCTATTTAGACTATGTGAACTATTCTAAGCATGCAAACAATAAGAAAAGAAAGGTGTGAATTAATTACTAGCATATAGAGATTAATTCCAACTTGAAACAGGGTATAGTGTTGACACTATATGCAAAAAAGACATAATAGGGCTGATAGGGTTGAAATTGTACTATAGAAGCAAGGTCTAAAAATGAATAGGGTCAGCTAGAGTTGACCTATTTATTTTAGATAGCACATGAAACAAAAAATTGGGTTGACAGGGTTGATCTAATTGATTTCACAAGGGTAGTTTTGAAGACTAAAAACTATGAAAGGAAAGAGATTAAAATAAAGAGATAGAGAGATAAAAGAGAACCTTGGTGGATCAGAGATGTAAAGGATGAAGATTAATAATTAAGAATGTTGAAGAATGTTGCCAAAACCTGCTAACTGGGTTGACTAGGTCGATCAAGCTATGCAAGGACATGTTGCATAAGTTTGAAAATGTATAGGGTCAACCAAGGTCACCATAGTATGTTTTATGGATGCCTGAAAGTGTACATGGTCAACTAGGTTGACCTAGTAGTCTGAAGTAGAAGTTTGGAAGTCTAGACACCTATATTGGGTTATTTGAGTTGACCTAGTTTCCTATTCCTAAAAACCTATGCATGGAGATTAGAACTTGGTTGACAAAGTTGATCTAGTATAACATATATATGATACAAAATAATACCAAAAAGAATTAAATAAAGTGAAATAAATCTTGAAA
The DNA here is from genome assembly GCA_037957365.1 of Torreya grandis. Classification (NCBI taxonomy): domain Eukaryota; kingdom Viridiplantae; phylum Streptophyta; class Pinopsida; order Cupressales; family Taxaceae; genus Torreya; species Torreya grandis. Next base: position 219,695 of record JARHVA010009474.1, on the reverse strand, counting down.
GGGTTAGTTTAACATTGGGTTCACTATAATGTATGAAATCAAAAATGCATCATGTCTATAAATCAATCTTGGCTCAGAGAAGATAAAGCATACCTACACTTCTGATTGGGAATACATTTTTTAAGCATGAGAATGACCAATGTGGGGATCTACTAAACCCGATTAGAAGATTACTTTTTATAATAGACCATGCAAGATATGGTTTTAAATAATATAGTTTAATATAATCATACAACAACCCTTAAAGAGTCTTAAGGTTTAATATTTCACTAATGCTAATAAGTAAGAAAGTAAATCATATCTAGTGCACACCAAAGCTTGTGGTACAAAGTGGGGATTAGAAACAAAAAACTAACTAAAATAAACATGCATAGAAGACATACTCATGTTAGTGTATACAAAATATTAATGCATGGAAGAGAATCACAAATACATTATCTATATACTCTTATAAAGGAGAAACAAAGTTAGAAATATTTACCATTGAAGATGAACCCATTGAGCCTCAATCTCTCCTTTGGCCAAGGTGCTTCACAAGAGATTGTTTTGATATGTAAGCATAACAAAGACAAATAAAATATAGGATACACAACCTATCTATGCATCCAAAAGACTTCTCCACAAGGAAATATCCTTATCTCCAAAGAAAGTATTAAACCTTAAGCTTTATTCTTCAAGCAGAATGGTCAATAAGAAGATGTTCATTTACACTTATTCTTCTTCACTTCTCTATATTTAGATGGTTAGAAATGAACTTGTATATATAGGCAGATCTTACCTTGAATCATTTCAAAAATGTCAGTTGTATAGTGTGAACTAGGAATTTGACTAAGAAGAGGAGATTAGTATTGTGTTAGTGATAAAATGAATAAATCAAATTGACAAACAACACACTAAACTAACACATTCATTCCTAGTTACTAAGGTGAGCTTAAAAAAAGAACAAAATGACAAAAAAAAATAAAAAAATTAAGGAAAAAAATAATCCTTCACCATCCTTGGATGCTTCAAATGCTTTTGTAGTAGTGGCTTGTTCAGCTTGTGCTCATGAAGTCATCATCAAAGGAGGATTGGTTATCTCCTCTTCTCTTTGGCACCTTGTGGCTTTATCTTGGCTTGGATAAATATTGTAGCATCATAAATTTGGAATGTGAGAGCTCTTGGAATCAATTTGACATGGTAAATTTACACAAATTAAGCATAAAATTCAATAGGCAAGGCCTCCTATTTATAGATTTTTGAGATTGCTCAGAATCAACCTGAACCATCCATCTTGAGATGAAGATGTGTGGTTGAGGATTAATTTTTTTTTTTGGAATTAAATATATAATTATTCTCATCATGACATTATAAAAGAGGAATTAAAGAGACATAGAGGGTCATTATGAGGCACGGGAGACCCATAATCCTGATAGTTGTGGCATTTATGGCCTAGGGATGTCTTCTCAAGAAATGAGGTCACCTGATGATGCATATATTAAATATTCATTTCTAAAAATAAGTATTCAACAAGTTTACATGGAATTCTTAATTATGCTCTAATTTGGTTTAATTATCTCATAAGCATGGTTAAGCACTTTATGCATAAATTACTCAAATTTGATCAAAATGCCTTGTTATTGGCCTAGAATTTGACTAGACTGGAATTGGAATTTAATGTTAGATGCATTGGAACTATATTCCTATTTAGGATGTTGTCAAAAAAAATTAATAAAGGCACGTGTCTCATGTAAGATATTTTATTGAAAATAGAAATCTAGAACACCTAGGTGTAAAATTGGTATTTTGACTCAAAATGATTTGATCAAAGTTATCTAGCCCATAAATTGCATTACCCCATTTAATGATACTCTGGCCAAAATTAGCAATTGAATATGTCATTTTCACATCATTTAGCGTGTTTTAGTATTTTTAAGCTAAATTGTGCACTTTAGGTAGAAATTGGTCAAAACCTTGGTTGGAGTTCATTGGTGGATAGATTTAGGTGTCTATAGGTTGCCCCTATTTGGGAAGATGTTGCAAAATATAAGAAAACCAATATCTTTTCAAATAATGAGAAAAGGCATGTATGCTAAAAAGAAGATGATGGTTGAAGAACAAAGCTCCAAATGGTGTTCAGGAAGGCTAGGATGATACCACCTTAAGGGAGTGGCTATCACATTTGTTAATGGATGGTCCCTTGAAAATAAATAAGAAGAAAGGTATAATTAACCCATGGTTGAGATTAATCCAAATGAGAAAATGATTGCATTCATTGAGTTAAAAAATATATTGTTTTGCCCAAAGGTAGTTATAATGAGGAATAGAAGTCAAAATAATGATTTTCCCATAGGCAGTTATAATCAATAAGAGGACCTAGATTGGCTAAAGATGATTGTGCCCTAGTTAGGGATGATTATCAAGCATAACTCAAGGATATAACCTAGAATATAGATTAAAGATGAGTGGGTTTAAAGTGATGAAATAGCTAAATAGAAGAATAAGAATTGATCAATAGAAAAGATTTAGTTGTACTTGTCAATAAGGAGATGCTCATCCTGATTAACAATGCTACAACTATATTGTTCAAATGAGTTATATTGATCAAGGTGGGTGGGAAGATTTTCTAAGGTGTTAAGGATAAAATTTTGTGTCTCCATTGATTGTAGACCTTATTGAAGCTAATTTTTACTGTAGCATGTGATGGTAGGCTTCATGATAGAACACCATGAAGACTTAGCCAAAAAATGCATAAGGAATGAGTCTCGATCCAATAAAAACTCAAAAATATGCCTCAATGATAGAAACCATGATGACAATATTATCATATGAATATGGATGGACTCAAGAATAATGTGTGCAAGGAATCATCTAATGAACACATATAGAATGAGTCAAGGCAATAGTGCTGAAAGCAAACAAATAGGCAAGAAGACAAACAAACAAAGGAACACATTAAAATAAATCAAATAAACAAACAACTTGAAATAAATAAACAAATAAAAATCCTAAAAAATATATCAAAAGAAAACATCCTAATAATGACTTTGCCCCAATAGGGTAGATCAAGGATAACTGAGTAGGCTTAGACAGGACAAATAATTTTGGATTTTTGAAATTTTATGAATGTTTTTAAAAATTTGAGGTATCTTAACTAAATTAAGAATTAAAAGATACTTTATTAAAAAATAGTGAGATAATTTATCTTAGGTTTCTCACAAAATGGTGAGAGCATTTGGATTAGGTTGCTCACAAAATGGTGAGAGAGTTGGGCTTAGGTTGCTCACAAAATGATGAGAGCATTTGGAAAGGGGTCTTGAGGTGACATCAGCATGAATTGATTATGACCTATATATTCCTAAAATGACCTCAAGTTATAGTAATTACATCCACATAAAAGGTGGGGAAAAACTAACTAGGTCTCAACAAGTTCTCAAATCTAACAAATAACCAATCAAATGAAAACAATAATGGTAAGTTAATGTGGTAATGCATGATAAACAAGTGTTTCCCCTAGTTTTCCCATAGGCAATTGTAACTAGGATAAAATTGCATATGTTAATGACACTAATTTATCCATAGGTGGTTATAATTAGTATCAAGACTAGTGAGACACTGATTTTCCCATAGGTAATTATAATCAGGCTCACATAAACAAACTTGATAGGATGAAAGATATCCTACCATATCAAATATCACACTACTTTAATATAATATCATTTAAACATGCAATTGATTTATTGTTGAAAATTTATTGGAATCCTCTCCCAAAAATTGCAAGAAGAACCAAAAGAACCAAGAACAAAATAGGATTGGGTAGGATGACTAAAAATAGCCTTTGGTCTAGATATGAATGGAATGGTTAGATGGCATGATCTTGCTAAAGATAATGATGATTTGATAAATTGGATAAAATGGTAAGAGGGTTTCCCCCAAGTGAGAAGGTGAATGGTTTGGATCTACAATAATGGCAAATAGGCATATGTAATAATGACAATAACATGGCAATAAAATGGTATGATACATGGTTTTGGCATAGGTGTGGTAAATGACATATGATTCTATTTTTCCTATTGAGATAGAGATGCACATCCTAATCAACAAATGATACAAAAAATAACTTGATCATGTTAACTATTATCCCACACCTCATTTGAATAATCGATCCATCAATAACTACTACAGATTTGGATGCTGAGAATGTTTTTGTTATCTTCATTGGTCATTGATTTTGATTCCTTCAAATATTGATACAAGGTATCTTTGTAGCCTCTACAAAGGAAAGTGTTTCCATGAATGGTAAATAAAGAGAAATAATAGATGGTAGGTTTGATTGTGAAATGGAATGGTGGATGATAATGGAATGTAGAATGGTTAGGAAACAAATAAAGATCAGGACATTTAATCACACGTAATGCTGCTAATGATAGATTCAACATAAATTTGGTTGTGGTAGGGATGAAGACTTATTATCTTGATAAGATCACCATATTTTTCTATTGTTTTATCTTGAGAGTAGATACCATCTAATTAGACTATAAATTGGAAGTTATTTTGATTTGATCATTGATTTTGTCTTCATCAAGCAATGAATAACATTTAAGCTTAGCTATTGGTGCCTCAAAGAGGTTTTCACCAATGAATTTTTCTTGATTGTCCCGTATCACATTAAAGAAGTTTTCAATAAGGAATGTTTACTTTTGAATTTGATTTTCTTCTAGCACTTCCAAAACAAATTCACTAAAAGATGCTGAGTTCTGACTTTGATTATCCCCTAGTGCCTCTGAAAAAGTGTCACTAGGAGAGTGTTCTTCTACTATATGAATGCGGTCTTGGCCTCCTTGTTCTTCTTCAACTACTATATCACCATAGATTTTGTTCAAAAAAGTATGATTTTGTCAAATCCAATTGAAATTTGTGGGAGATGAAATGTCAATAATATGGCTATTTTGGTTGATGGTAATGGCCTATGGAATGGTAATGGAATGGGGAGAGTCTACGCAATCCTCATAAAAGATACAAGGATAACTTATGTCTAATTTGCATTACTCATCCTAAAAAACCATAAAAGGATCACAAATGTATTCAAATTGATCTGCAAGGCATGTGTAACCAATTTTGTAATCACCATGAACATATTTTTCTTCAAAATTTGATTCTAAATCAACATAATCTAAATAAAATGTTGAGACTAATGTTGATTCATATTCTAATGGTAAATTTGATGTCACTTAAATAATAAAACCTGACTCTAGCTCTAATTCTTGATCTGATGGGTACTCTATTATAATGACATCTTATTGATATTTGGTTTTGGATAAGTAACATCTTATGATATCATAATGGGCTGCAAAAAATTTTTTTTGTCAGAGTAGGACTCCTCTAAGATAGGAAAAAGGTCAAGAAAAAAATATTTAAAAAATGGATTATCAATATGAGGCTCTTATAAAATAGGCACATGGTCGAGGTAATTATTTTCCCAAAGTTGGTTATAATCATTAAGAAGTGAATCAACAAAGACTGGCTCATCAGTGTGAGACTCCTTGACAACTAGTATAGGATCAATAGGTGATTCATCACAATTTGACATATCATAAGTGGTTGGTTCAACAAAAACATCTTGGATTGGTTGTTTGTCTATGCTTTAGTTTCTAATGAGTTAAAACATTCTAGTTTTTAACATAGCTTGGTCTTCAAAGGATTGGATGGGTTAAGGTTTGGATGAGATTGGTTTTGGATGAGGAATGGCTTGTGGTTAGATAATGGTAAGGCATTAGGGAGCATGATTGCTCACATGAGCCAAAGGATGAAGTCCTAAAATGGTAATGGTAGGGTTTTGTGGGGCTTGATTACCTACACAAGCCAAAAGACTAGGTCCTATAATGATGATGGGGTATTGTGGAGCTTGATTTCTCACACAAGCCAAAGGATGAGGTCCTAGTATAGAAATGGTTTGGAATTATGGAACCTGATTGTTTACATAAAATAAAATATGAGGTCTTGTTAAGGGAATGGTGTAACATTGTGGTCTTGGAATAGAAATGGTATAATGTGGTGGAGCTTGATTACTTACATAAGCCAAAGATCCAAGTCTTCTTCATAAACCATATCATCTAAGATGTGAGTTGGCTCATAAGTTAGTTCTTTACTATGTTCCATGTACTAATTATTGTAAATAGGGTATGGATCAATATCCCAAATAATATTATCTATAGTTGGGTCTTCAAAGTCCTCTGCATAAGCCTCTGCATGCCAATCAAGGTCTTGATTTGGATTTTGTGGATTTTGATTATGTTCTCCATATGGAGTATTATAGGGAGAATAATAAAACTCCTTAGAAAATATTTCTCTATAAGGGTTCCTAGAGGGATTTTGTGTGGCCATTCTATCATAAGTTAGATTTTATGTGACTCCACTATAAGTGTAGCTAGACATATACATGTAAATGATGAAAGCTATAAAATAGAAAGGCTTAGAGTTCTACAAATTATAAAAAAAAATCTAAAGGATAAAAGGTTAAAACTTGGTCTAACTTGGTCAAAGGGGTCGAGTTATATCTCCAATATGGTCTAAAAGTGGAGCTGTATCTTCAAAATGATTTGTGCTAAGACTTGGCATAAAACAATCTAATACTAAATTTGTAATGTCAAATGTCATACGCACAAAATGTTAAGCATCTGAATAAAAATTGGCATGCTAAATGTCTAGGTCAAAGTGTTCCAAACAAGGTCTAAACTAGGAAAGGGAAAAGTTGAGTTACTAGGTATTTTGTTCAAATGCAGAGTCAAAAGCTAGGATCAAACAAATAGGCATATGATAAGACTTTTGGCCAAATGGTGTCAAAATCTATACTTGAAACAAAGGTTGATGTGATTTGATTTAAACTAAAAAGTTTGGAAACAACTTTGACATAGATTGGACACATGGAATCAAACATAAAATATGATCACTTGGCATAAGACATAAGACAAAAGGCTCTTTAAAGAAAGACTATGTTTTCCCAAATAAAGTCACAAAGAATGATGAGGATCAGCTTTAGACAAACAAACCATCAATAGTTTTCAATTTTTGGTAGTCTATTAACCTAAGTTATGCAATCCAAAAGAGAAAGATCTATGTATCAACCCTGTTGGTTGAATATTTTGTCTATTAGTGTATTGGTAGACAAAATAGGTCTGATCAACCAAAGTAGGAATATTAGTCATCCAAATGTGTAAGTTTATCACATCAGAAGGAGACTGCTCTCTCCTCTCATCAAGGGGAGCTTCCCTATGGATATGCTATATATATGTATAAATAGAAAATAATACTCAAGGGTAGGACAAGACATCCATATCTCTTTCTTCAGAGATGATGTGTGAAAAATAAAGGAAAAACTCAAGGGAAATGACAGAAAACACTCCTCTTCATTTATAAGAACTATTCAGTCAGCCACAAGAATACTCCTAAAAATAAAAGCATAATGTAACTGAGGGTATGGTAACCAGAAAATTGAGACACAACACAAAGTCTCCACCTAAAATGCTCAAGAGTAATATACGAAGGACGATGAGGGCATAAAGTCTTCTCAAAGTCCTTTACACAACAATATAAATAAAACACACTAAAGGTAGCTATGGGGGCACAAAGTCTCTCCACAGTTGATTCTTCAAGACACCTTCCTGACTAATTTAACTAATCCTACTTGTTAAATTAATGGAACAGAAAATGTATCAAGGAAAAAGACATCAGAACAGATTCCTCAACAATAAAGATATCACAACACAAAGTTTGAAAAAGTCCCTTGCTTTCTTATTCTAGTAAAAAAATATGATAAATAGACTGAGCACAATGTCTTAATGATGCCTCTCAATTTGGGTAGAGTTTCATTTAGATTGTTAAAAAAAAAGATCCATTTACAATGAAAGAAAGTCCCTTATATAGCCACTTCAAGAAGGACTCAGAAACAGTAATACATCATAATGCGTTGGCAACTATTAAGAAGATAGGCTGGAACTTTGGGGCATTTTACCCATTTGATCTTCTCAATGTAGATAAACAAGCCATACAATTAAAAGATTGCAACTTTCAATGTCCACCTGGCGGTCTGATCTTGTCTTCATCATTCCTCCTTTTCTAGTTAATTGAATCGAGTCTTGGATTCATTCGTTGTTTTGTCTTTCCCTGCTTTTTGTTGGTTTTGATCTTGAATTTTGGTAATGCATTTAGGTCTATAAATCCAAAGGATCAATAGCTATTTCATGGACTTTAAAATTGACGTTTACATGCCCGTCAATGTGCTCTCAATGGCTAGTTCATTGTCTTGAATTTGACATCATCAGGCACGTCACCCCTTGGTCTCCTTTTGGATTTTAGCTTGGTATTCTTCCAAATTGGACTTGCCCCTTTAGGCCTTGAGAAATGACCTGTGTCAAGTCAGAATAGCCTTTTACTTTGGCCACCGACAGTCCCCCACAAGGGCACCTGCCCTTCATGGTCCTTTGGCAACCCTTTGCTTTGGCAGTTCCCATAGACAAATCCCTGAGCTTTTTATTTAAGTCTCCCACAAACTATCCTTCAGGAAAATTCTTGGGTGTTCTCCCCTATGGGTAATTCCTGCAATATTTGTCTCACAAAAAATTCTTGTGGACAATTTGCCCAAGGAAAATTCCTGTGAACAAAAGTTTGCAGAAATTTGTTTCATGAAGTCTTTGACTGGTCTTCAGATTTTGCCCCTGCAGCCACTTAGAATTCCTTTAGACTTTTATCTGAAGGAATTCCTTCAGACAAAAGTCTGAAAGAATTAAGTGTTAGCTAATTTTAAAATGCCATAAACAAATCTAAAAGAATTACCTTTCAGCTTCCTTGAAAAATGACCCTTCCAAAGGGTGCTTTTATTGATTAAGTGTCCTCCACAAGGGCACTTGTCCTTCGGGAAGCTTCCTTTTGCATTGAACCACCCCTTTGAACTTTGATGTTGAACCAATCAGTTGAACTAATTGGTTGAACCAAAAATGGTTCAAGCTGATGGTTCAATGAATGAAACAAGCCGATGAACTAAACATTGAACCAAACATAATGAACTCGCCTTTGAACCAATAGGAACTTTGACATTGAACCAATCGGTTGAACCAAGGCTTTGAACCGAGTTTTGGTTCAATGGTTCAAACAAAGCTTTAAAAAATGCCTTTGAACCTGTTGTTGAACCTATAGACGTTGAACCAAAGGATGAACTGAAAGAATGAACCAACTGAGTGAACTATTTGGTTAAACCAAAAGACACTAAGTGAAATAAAGCATTGAATCACTTGGTTAAACCAAGCCATTGAACTGTTCCTTTGGTTGAATCCGCCATTGAACCTTGAACCCATTGAACCTTTGAACCAAAGTGGCTCAATGATTCAATGGTTCAATGGTTCAAGTCACCTTTATTTGGCCAAGCATCTTGAAGTTGATGAACCAATTGAAGCGATTGAACTTTGAACCTTGATGAATCACTTAACTCTTTCCAAAGACATTGAACTTGTTGAACCTTGAACCCGTTGAACCTTTGAACCAAAGTGGTTCAATGGTTCAATGGTTCAATGGTTCAAGTCTCTTTATTCTACTCAGATGTTTGCCGATGAAGATTTTCAACTGAAGGAAAATGACCAAGTGTCGAAAATCAATTCTTTTGACTGAAACTGCCTGTAGAAGCCTTTGAACCTGTGTAAATGAACTTGCCTGCATAGTCCGTAGACTTCTCTTCTTGCTGAAGAGTCTGTAGATTTTTTGAAAAGCTTGGAAAATAAGAAATTTGAATATCTAGGACAAATTTTGGAAATGGAAGAGACAATTTTGGTCTATAAGACCAAAATAGCTCAAATGTTGTCCTAGAAATGACTGCTATTTTTGGAGGACAACAGCTGGCTCCAGTTGGGGAACTTATGTCAATTGCAAAATGAATTGAAAGGAGTAGAATCCAAAATTTCTAGTGTCTTCATGTGTACCATTGGGCTTTGGAGTCATACTACCCAAAAATGAAAGGCATCAAAAAGAAAATAAATAAAACAAAATAGAATTAAAATTGTATAAGTATACATATATACAGAGGCAATGATCTATTACTTCAAGAGTTGAAGTGTTTTAAATGCTACCCATTGTGGGGTAGAGAAAAGAGTGTGCCATCTTGGTATTTCAATAAAAAGATATTTTCACCAATGTGCTGATGAATTATAAATGGGCTTCTCTAAAGGGAGTCAAACTTTCCATGCATCCCCTTTGGTTCTCTTCTTTTGTCCCACAGTAGGACTTGATCCCCAATCTGGAAATCACGATTTCTGGCCTTTTGATCAAAGAGTTTCTTTATTAGACTTTGATGAGTAGCAATTCTATCCACGACCATGGTTCTCTATTCCTCCAGCTGAGTCAGGCACATGATTCTTTTATCAAGAGAACTCTCATATGTTTTATCTTCAATGGCCTTCACCAATTTCAAGGTTGGTAACTCTAAAGTGATTGGTATCTCAACATTAATATTGTAAAGAAGTTGAAAAGGAGACATACCAATTGCCCTTTTTGGTGTGATCCTGTCAGCCCACAGAGCATCAACCAATGTTTTATGCCATGTCCTTTGATTATCATCTGCTAGCTTTTTGATAATAGCTACCAAATTTTTATTGCGAGACTCAGCTTGTCTATTCCCTTGTGGAAAATAATCAGAAGAATGAGAGAGTGTAATTTCATAATGAAAATAGAATTGCATAATCTCTTGAGAGGTAAAACAAGCTGTATTATCAATAACAATTTTGAGTGGAACTCCAAACCTAGAAATGATATTGTCTTTGAGGAAGTTGCATACAACTTCTGAAGTAACATGCTTAGTTGGGATTGCTTCTACCCATTTGGTAAAATAATCAGTTGCTGTAAGGACATAATCATGTCCAGCACTTGAAGATGGGTTTATTGTCCCAATAAAATCAAGTCCCCATTCCTGGAAAGGTTCCTCTATGATTACTGGCTTGAGAGGCAGGGCAACCAACTTTGGTCTTCCAACAAATTGCTAGCAAAGTTCACATTTCCTCACCCACTTATGTGCATCTTGGAAAAGAGTTGGCCAGTAATACCTGGCTCGTAGAATCTTGTGAGCAATCACAAGAGCAAAAAAATGTCCTCCACAGGCCAAATTGTGGAAAATTTTCAAGAGCTGGGTTTGTTGTTCTTTGTCTACACAATGAAGGAATACTCCATTTATGCTTCTCTTGTGCAGGCCGTTATCCCAAAGGACAAAGTTGGTAGCTTTCAACCTAATAGTCCTCCTTTTTTTGTAAGACAAATGAACAGGACATTCACCATAAGTCAAAAAATAGGCAATATCTGAGTACCATTCATTGGTAGTGGAGATAAAAATGACTATTTACGTATCTTCCACTTGAGCTTCTTCACGTTCTATATCTTCTGTCTTATTATCAGCCATTAGTTGGCAAAGGCCTTTACCTCTGACCAGCTTTGTTAGCTTGATATCTAGATCAAATTCTTGGATTTTTGTGCAATCCAATTACCTCTCTTTGTGCCAAATTCCTATAGAGTTAATATAGACTTGACTGTAGTGTTAGGAACTAAGGCAATAGTATGTGAATTAAGAATATAGAAGTAGAAATGTTTGACTACTTTTACCAAGGCATAGGCGTGCTTCTCTATATTTGAATACTTCATTTCATGAGTTTTTAGAGGGAAACTCATGAAAGAGATAGGAGATTCCATACCTTCCTTGTCTTGTTGAACAAGAATCACTGAAAGAGTATGCTCAAATGCATAGCTGTATATGATGAAATCTTTGTGGTAATCTAGACAAACCAAGGTAGGGGTGTGAGCAATGGTAGTCTTGATATCTTGAAATGCTAATTTGTCTTATTTAGTCCAGCTGAAGGTAGTCTTCCCTTTCATCATGTTCACAATATGTCTTATCTTCTCAGCAAATTCAGGGATGAATCTCTGTAAAAAATTCACTTTTTTGAAGAAAGAGTGAATAACACATTTACTTGTAGGCAAATTCAGCTCTTGAATAGATTTGACTCTGTCTGAGTCAATCTTTATGCCTTCTTTGGACACAATGTGTCCAAGGAGTTTCCCCTCTGTCACTCCAAAAACAAACTTCTTAGGATTCAAGGAAATACCATTTAGGTGGCAGTGCTCCAGCACTTGTTGCAAGTGGCATAAATGATCAGATCGATGCTTTGAAAAGATAGTTAAGTCATCAAGATATACCACTATGAATTTGCCAATCTCATCTTTGAAAGCCAGGTCCATAGCTCTCTGAAAGGTAGCACCAGCATTTATTAAGCCAAAAGGAATTCTTTTATATGTAAATGTACCTCAAGGTGTGGTGAATGTAGTCTTATGTTGGTCTGCTTCACCAACTCCAACTTGATTATACTCTGAGAATCCATCTAGCATTGATAACATTTTTGATCATGTTATTGTTTGAAGCACTTGGTCCATGATTAGCAAAGGGTAATTGTCTTCCAAAGATGACTAATTCAGATTCCTGAAATCTACACAAATGTAAATTTTACCATTTTTCTTCCTTACAGGTACTATGTTTGTAATCTATGTAGAATGATGGATTGGGAAGATAATTCTAGCATTTAACATTTTCTATATCTCAGACATAATAGTACCTAAAATTTTTGGATTATATTGTTTGGATTTTCACTTTTAGGGCATTGAATCAGCCTTGAGAGGAATGTGATGATGGGTTTTATCAAGTCTGAGAGACTTCAAGTCTTCATAAGAATATGCTAAGACATTAATGTATTGACGAAGAAAAGAGGTGAACTTGAATCTTTCTTTAGAGGTGCAACACTTACCAATGTTGACCATCTTAGGATTTTATTTGTTGGTCAAATTTACTTGGTCAAATCCCTGAGAGAAACTTGAATCTATTTGCTATTGTTTAACAAATCTATCATGCTTGTCAAACAGATTCTCAAGAGAAACCAAGCCTTTGGGAATTTTGTTTCCTTTCAGCTGTAAGAATTCTTCATTTATATTTGAACTGGATTCAGAAATAGATTTAGACTTCTGAGATTTTCTACCTTCAAAATACAGCTATTCAAAATTGTCTTTTCATTCTAGGAAAGCAATGATTTGATGATTATCATTGAATATTTGCCAATGATCAGTATTTTTAGGAACACTTGGTCTATAGACCAGCTCAATGGTATATTTGTCTTCTTTAAAATCTGAATGAGGAACTAAGAGAGTTCCTGAAATAGCAAGTGCATCAGCTTTGTCATTAGACTCTCTAGGTATGGTAGAAATATTAAAAGCATCAAAGCTTTCAATTTGGTCCCAAACCAGGTTACGGTAGTGGTGTAACCTCTCATTCTTGGTCTGATATAGATTTATCACTTGACAGACCACTAATTCAGCGTCCCCTTTGACATGAAGAAATTTGACGCCTCTTTCTTGAGCAGCCTTCATGCCCAACAACAACGATTCATATTCAACTATATTGTTAGTGTTGCTAAATTATAATTTATAGGATGAAAGAAACATCTCCTTGAGGAGATATCAAGATAATACTAGCTCCTGAACTAGTAGAGAAATAGCTACCATCAAATTCTAGAGTCCAAATCTCATCAGACACTGACTTTTCTTTAGAATTTTCTTCATCAGAGATGAAGGGCCCTTCTTCATATATATATAGAAAGTAATTACCCATACCTATGGATTCAAAAAGGATTTGAGCTTCAGGAGTTGATGTCTTCGTAACTACATATTTTGCTTCCTTTTTAGGAAGTAATTTCTTCATCATGCCTTGGACAGGGATCCTTGCCTCAGATAGATCCATGTTTAGTTCTCCTCCCACGTCCTTGCAGAAATTTCTTCCAATCAAAATGCCATAAGATGATGGGACGTCAGCCACTAAGATAGTCATTTTAATCCTCTTGTCTGGAAAGGTTGTGAATGCAAATTGGGCATCTTTGATTTTCCCCAGTAATGGTACTTGCTTATTCTCCATGGAGAAACATCTCCCAAATGTCATGGTTAGTGTGAGACCAAGAAACTCAGTGACTTTAGTAGGCATGACATTATTAGATGTGCTTGAGTCTATTATACAGTTACTCAGCTTGTGGCCATTGATTAACATGGAAACATAGAAGGGTTCTATTTTCTCAGCGCAACTAGAGGAGTAATGACCAGATTATTTGGAATAGGCGTATTCTTTAGAGAATCAACAATTACTTTTTTAGCCTTTTGTCCTGTAGGGATAGTTTGATTTTTAACATATTGAACCAGCTTATTCAGTTGATCCAGATTAGACTGCAAGTATTCAAATTTAGATATCTATATTTTTGTCTTTTTGACATGATCAATTATGTCAAATGGCTGAATTGAGCTAGTTACAGAGAAAGGTACTTCAACTTTATGAGTTTTTAAAGGGATGGGAGGTGGGCTAGTTTGTGAACTGGGAGTAGAAGATGAAGGCAAAATATATGTATTTAACTTTTGGGTGATAACCAAATCTTTTGATTGAAAAGGTAGAGTTGTCCCACGTTTAACAATTGTGACTATTGGATGTGGTTACTCTTCTATCTTTTCTTTATTAGCTTGCTAGACTGATTGGTTTTTGAACCTGGTAAACGCTGCATATGATCCATCTGAAGCTTCTCCTTTACTTTTAGGTTCATCCTGGTAATTAAGGGAACCAATGTGGGAGTCACCAACTGATTCTTCTTGATTGTCTTCAATGATATCAGCATCATTTTCCTGATTCAATCTAGGCTGATAAGAGAATTCTGATTTTGCTTCAAGGTATCCCATTGCTGAATTGATTGGAGGAGCTTCCAGGGCAAGTTTCCCTTGTGGGGGAGGAAGGCAATTTTGTTTTCCTTAGTTTCTAGCAACATTACCCTGATATGACTGATTTGGAAATGTCCTTTTGTATGTAGGAGAAAAAGACATTCCTTGAGCCATTTGCTTTTTGAGAGTAAGCAACTCATTTTCTAATTTCTACACCATTGGATTTGTAGTGCTTGTAGACACAAATTCAGAAGATGATGAAGCTATGTTTCTATTGGGATCTCTTCTTATTTTCCCTGCTAAGATGAGATCATCTTCTACTTCAGTGGCCAAAAGTTGAGCTGCAGCAAGATCTATTTGGCCAGCACGTCTCAAGAGAAAATTGACTTCAGGTAGCTAAGAATTAATGAAAAAGCATTTAAGATTCTCAATTGTAGGTCTAGTAACTACAGGGATTCTATTTCTCAATTTGTCAAATTTGGCTATGAATTCTCTCATAGGCTCATATGGCTCTTTCTTCATCTGTGTAAGTTGAGCCAGAAGTGTATGTGGATCTTCTATAGGTTTGAATCTAGCTTCAAACTTAGCTTTAAGAGTATTCCAATCGGTCACAGATCGAGCCTGTAGATGGTAAAACCAATCTGTAGTAGCACCTTGTAGTGTTTCAATAAAAATCCTGACTGCTACATCTTCAAATTCTACTCTGATTACTCCACAAGCTATACTGAATGCTGCAAATGTGTTCATCAGGATGAACTTTCCCATCACCATATAATTTAGGGAAATTCTTCCTAGAACCGCATAGAAGTTCATGTAGAGGAGGAGTAAGATTGAGAGGGCCAAAAGCATTACCCCAAGGGCCTTGAATTGCCATTATAGGATTCTGAAAAGGAGGGATAACAAATCTCAAAGGGGTAATTATAGACACATCTTTATCAACAATAGAAGTAGATATTTCATCTGGTAATGGAGATCTGGATTTAGTAAAAGGGAAGATCTTGGTTCGTTGGAGATGATATGGTGAAGGAAATAGATCAAATCCACTTTGATGTACCAGCTCGAACACAGGGTCAATGACACCTTTAGCCCTTTGGCTTCGTGTATACCTTGAATCTGTTAGATTGTAAAACAAAAATGGAAAAGATTTGACTTTACTAGGGCGTTAAACTATGCATTCCTTCCCGGTTAGTGTGGAGGTGAATGGAATGGATAGGCTATAAATGGATAATTGGTATTTCCCCAGTAGAGTTGCCAAAAACTATTGGTTAAATATTTTGTCGATCACCATACTAGTAGATAAAAGAAGTCTGATCAGCCAAAGTAGGAAGATTAGTCATCCAAATGTGTAAGTTGATCACATCAGAAGGAGACTTCTCTCTCCTCTCATCAAGGGGAGGTTCCCTATGGATATGTTATATATATGTATAAATAGAAAATAATACTCAAGGGTAGGACAAGACATCCATCTCTCTTTCTTCAGAGATGATGTGTGAAAAACAAAGGAAAAACTCAAGGGAAATGACAGACAACACTCCTCTTCTTTTAGAAGAACTATTTAGTCAGCCACAAGAATACTCCTGGAAATAAAAGCATAATGTAACTGAGGATATGGTAACCAGCAAATCGAGACACAACACAAAGTCTCCACCTAAAATGCTCAAGAGTAATATACGAAGGATGATGAGGGCACAAATTATTCTCAAAGTCCTTTACACAATAATATAAAGAAAACACACTGAAGGCAGCTATGGGGGCACAAAGTCTCTCCACAGTTGATTCTTCAGGACACCTTCCTGACTAATTTTACTAATCTTGCTTGTTAAATTAATGTAACAAAAAATGTATCAAGGAAAAAGACATCAAAATAGATTCCTCAACAATAAAGATATCATAGCACAAAGTCTAGAAAAGTCCCTTGCTTTCTTATTCCAGTAACAAAATATGATAAACAAACTGAGCACAAAGTCTCAATGATGCCTCTCAATTTGGGTATAGTGTTGTTTAGATTGTCAAAAAAAAAGATCCATTTACAATGAAAGAAAGTCCCTTATATAGCCACTTCAAGAAGGACTTGGGAATAGTAATACATCATAATGCATTGGGAACTATTAAGAAGATAGGATAAAACTTTGGGGAATTTTACCCATTTGATCTTCTCAATGTAGATAAACAAGCCATGCAACTGAAAGATTGCAACTTTCAATGTCCACCTAGTGGTCTGATCTTGTCCTCATCGTTCCTGCTTTCTAGTTAATTGAATTGAGTCTTGGATTGATTCATTGTTTTTTCTTTCCTCTCTTTCTACTGGTTTTGATCTTGAATTTTAGGAATGCATTTAGGTCTATAAATCTAAATATTAATGGCTATTTCATGGACTTTAAAATTAACGTTTCCATGCCCGTCAATGTGCTCTCAATGGCTACTTCACTGTCTTGAATTTCACATCTTCGGGTGCATCACCCCTTGGTATTCTTTTGGATTTTAGCTTTGTATTATTACAAATTGGACTTACCCCTTCAAGCCTTGAGAAATGACCCATGTCGAGTGGGAATAGCCTTTTACTTTGGCCACTGAGAGTCCCCCGCAAGGGCACTTGCCCTTCGGGGTCCTTCGGTAGCCCTTTGCTTTGGCAGTTCCTATGGACAAATCCCTGGGCTTTCTATTTAAGTCTCCCATAAACTATCCTTTAGGAAAATTCTTGGGTGTTCTCCCCTGTAGGTAATTCCCGCAGACATTTGTCTCACAAAAAATTCCTACGGACAATTTGCCCAGGGAAAATTCTCGTGAACAAAAGTCTATGAAAATTTGTTCCACAAAGTCTTTGGCTGGTCTTCGGATTTTTCCCCTGCAGCCACTTAGAATTCCTTCAGACTTTTATCTGAAGGAATTTATTCAGACAAAAGTCTAACATAATTAAGTGTTAGCCAATTTTCAAATGCCTTAAACAAATTTGAAAGAATTACCTTTCGGCTTCCTTAAAAAATGACCCTTCTAAAGGGTGCTTTTATTGATTAAGTGTCCTCCGCAAGGGCACTTGTCCTTCGAGAAGCTTCCTTTTGCATTGAACTACCCCTTTGAACTTTGACATTAAACCAATCAATTGAACCAATCAGTTGAACCAAAAATGGTTCAAACTGATGGTTCAATGAATGAAACAAGCTGATGAACTAAACATTAAACCAAACATAATGAACTTGCCTTTAAACAAACAGGAACTTTGATGTTGAACCAATCGGTTGAACCAAGGCTTTGAACCATGTTTTGGTTCAACAGTTCAAACAAATATTTGAAAAATGTCTTTGAACCTGCTGTTGAACCTGTAGACGTTGAACCAAAGGGTGAACTAAAAGAATGAACCAACTGAGTGAACTATTTGGTTGAACCAAAAGACACTGAGTGAAATAAAGCATTGAACCACTTGTTTGAACTGAGCCATTGAACTGTTCCTTTGGTTGAACCTACCATTGAACCTTAAACATGTTAAACCTTTGAACCAAAGTGGTTTAATGGTTCAATGGTTCAGTGGTTCAATCTGCCTTGATTTGGCCAAGCATCTTGAAGCTGATGAACCAATTGAAGTGATTGATATTTGAACCTTGATGAAGCACTTAACTCTTGCCAAATACATTGAACTTGTTGAACCTTGAACCCATTGAACCTTAGAACCAAAGTGGTTTAATGGTTCAACGGTTCAATGGTTCAAGTCTCTTTTTTGTACTCAGATGTTTGCTGATGAAGATTTTCAACTAAACCAAAACTCTGAACCAATCTCAAAAAATGACCAAATGTTGAAAATCAATTCTTTTGACTGAAACTGCCTGTAGAAGCCTTTGAACCTATGTAAATGAACCTACCTGCATAGTCTGTAGACTTCTCTTCTTGCTAAAGATTCCATAGATTTTCTGAAAAGCTTGGAAAATAAGGAATTTGAATATCTAGGACAAATTTTGGAAATGGAAGAGACAATTTTGGTCTGTAAGACCAAAATAGTTCAAATGTTGTCCCAGAAATGACTGATATTTTTGGAGGATAACAAACCCCACAAATTAAGGCCTAAATAAAAATAAATTAATGTTTGAGTCTAAACTTGACAAGATTAATTGAGAACTCAACATTAAAAATTAGGAATTGACCAAACAAGCTAGACAAGATTGAATATCATGACAACACAAGATAAAGGTCTAAATGGTATACATAACATGGTTTAAAATAATGGTTTTTGATATATGGTAAACTAGTCTTGAAACAAATTGAGCATCCTAATGGCGTAAGCATGGTCAAATGATGTGATCTATGTTATCTTTCAAAGACTCAAAAAGCTCAAAATGTTTTGACATGATTTGGCCAGTGTAACACTATCCTCCTCAACTCAAATAAATTATTTTGACATGGCTTATAAACAAACAAATAAGTTTTAGTCTCAAAACATACCAAGCAAAAATGACCAAAATACACTAAGTATAATCATCCAAATCCTAGCAAGGGTATGGAAATATGGGTTGACTAAACTAGAAAGATTTCAAATGTTTCTAGGGAAATCAATTGCATAATGAATTTCACATCAAATGATGCAAAATAAAATTACAGAAATTGGGTGTTTGCAACACTTGGCTAGTTGTAAAAAGGTCTAGTCCTTTTTACAACCACTACATCCTACTATTTGCTCAATGTAGTGCGATGTCCTAATGCAAATACATCCTATGTATAAATCATAAGGAGTAAGTGAAGTCCATGTGGAGAGATGATACCTTGGGTCAAATCTTACCTAAATAACTCATGGGAAGTAATGATGTCCCCTTCACAAGCCAAGTTTGCATGAAATAAAAAGCTAAAATAGAAAGACTTTAGGGTCATTTTCAAGGTCACCCAAACTTTGATGAGTCTTTGGGGAGTGATTTAGATGATGTTATTTATATGAATTAGACTAGGCAATTGGAAAAATAAGGAAAATACTTTTAATTCCAAGGGTTCCTTAAAGGGGACAAATGGAAGAGTATACACCAAAATCCTTATATTTTATGAAAATAAAGTGATAATTAAAATAAGTAAAAGCAAAATTGATGTGTGTTCAATTTTAAGTCCAGATGAAAGATTTGGTGGTGTTAATTTGACCCTTTGGTCTTAATTAATAACTTTGAAAGCTAACTACAAGATATAAGCAATAACACCCTAAATGTTTTTCCTTTAAGCACCAAAGTAAAAAGTTTGATTCATTTTAAAACACCCTAAAAGAAGTTTAAAAGGATCAATTTAAGCATGTTTTGATGATTTTTCAAGTAAAAATTTCAAAAACAATTTTATAAATATGTTTAACTTAGAATCGCATTTGAAGATGAAACAACCAACTTGGAAAAATGAGCTCTCAGGTTTGTGTAAAAAAAACATAGTGACCATCGACGGTTATACTAACCAGTGATGGTTACACTAATCAGAGATGGTGATGTTTATACTTACCAATGAAATTTTTACTAATTGGTGATGACTATGTAGACTGATGATGGTTTTACTAATGCTAACCGATAATGTTTACAAATGACCATCGGTGGTTTACTCAATTAGTGATAGTTACCATGTTAACCCATGACAAAGAAAAATGGCCAAATGAAGTTAGAAAATCACTTAAAAAGAGTTTTAAGCATCCAAATTAAAATTTATAATTTGACTCATGCTCTCCTTCATATGTGGGTTGCATTGGGTCCCACTAGGCATACCATTATGTGAACTAGGAATCTGACTAAGAAGAGGAGATTAGTATTATGTTAGTGACAAAATGAAAAAAGCAAATTGAAAAATAATAAACTAAAATAAAAAATCCATGCCTAATTACTAGGGTGAGCTTAAAAACAAAAAAAATGATAAAAACAACTAAAAATTAAGGAAAAATAATAATCCTTCACCTTTCTTGGATGCTCCAAATACTTTTGTAGTGGTGGCTTGCTCAGCTTGTGCTCATGAAGTCTTCATCAAAGGAGGCTTGGCTATCTCCTCTTTTCCTTGGCACCTTGTGGCTTTGATTTAGCTTTGCTAAATATTTTAGCATCATAAATTTGGCATGTGAGAGCTCTTGTAATCAATTTGACATGCTAACTTTTCACAAATTAAGATTAAAATTCAATAGGCAAGGCCTCCTATTTATAGATTTTTGAGATTGCTCAGAATCAACCTAAACCATCCATATTGAGATGAAGATGTGTGGTTGAGGGTTAACATTTTTTTTGAATTAAATATATAATTATCCTCATCATGAAATTGGAAAAATTGGCATTTAAGAGGCATGGAGGGTCATTATGAGGCATGGGAGACACATAATCTTGATATTGTGGCATTTATGGCCTAGGGATGTCTTCCCAAGAAATGAGGTTACCTGATGATGCACATATTCAATATTCATTTATAAAAATAAGTATTCAACAAGTTTCCATGGAATTATTAGTTAGGATTTAATTTGGTTTAATTAAATCTTAGACATGGTTAAGCACTTTGTGCACAAATTACTCAAATTGATCAAAATGCCTTGTTATTGGTCCAAAATTTGACTGGATTGGAATTAGAAGTCAATGTCAGTTGCATTGAAACTATATTCCTATTTAGGATGTTTCCAGCATAAAATAACAAAGGCACATGTCTTGTGTAATATATTTGATAGAAAAGAACAATCCTAAGCACCCAACTACAAAATTAACATTTTCACTTGGAATGATTTGATTAAAGTTAGTTGGCCTATAAATTGCATTGCTCCATTTAATGATACTCTATCAAAAATTAGCACTTGAATATGTTAGTTTCACATCATTAGCATGTTTTAGTGTTTTTAAGCCAAATTATGTACTTTAGGTGGAAATTGGTCAAAAGCTTAGTTGGAAGTCATTGGTGGCTAGATTTAGGTGTCTACATATAGGGTTAGCCATAGTCGACCCAACGTGTTTTTGGGGATAATTCACTAGGTCTGAGCTATGTTGGCCAAAAGGATAACAAACCCAAAAAGTGAAAACACCCTAAATTTTACAGGGTCAACCATGGTTGACCTAGTTCAAATAACAGTCAAAAAGTGAATTAAGGCAATAAAAAGTGGATGCAAAGAGGAAAATGTCTAGAATAAGTAGGACTAATAAGAATAATCTTAGGGTTAATGTTTTTTACAGATGAGTGTGTAGATGGAAAGTGGTAAAAGGGAAAACAATCTTACAAAGCATAGATGGTCTTCCTATCCCTTTTTTGATGTACCCCTTAAGGCATACACTTAGAGAGATTGAGACTCGATAGGTTCTTACAAGATATAAAGTGTTGGTAATCAATAAAAGTTTGAAAATATTATGTGTATACAGTATGGATCCAATATATACAAATTACTATAGCACTTTCATTACATTATAGAAAAATAGTATGATCTAACATAGTTATATCATTCAAGATAAGAACATATTTGAGTAAAATTCTATAATGCAAGTTTGGCCTTAATGGCATAATTCTACTAGAAGCTCAAATCAAAGCAATGAAGTTAAAAATAATTAACATTGATGACATCATATTTCATTAGTGTGTTCATCTTGGTCATTTTGAAAATGATATAACTATATAATTTAGACCTCCTAATGGGACTTTTAATTTTTTGACATATAGACTTATAACTCAAGTAAAACTATTGATATGGGTTGAAGGCCAAAGTTGAAAAACATTCAGGAGGTTGAGTGGAATATTTAGTTGAGAGATGAGCAAAAAGAAAGATCACAAATAATTTAGGTTACTTTTAGATATGGGTTTCAAGTACAAAACAAAGGACCATATTATTCTTGATGAAAAATAATAATATATTTTTCATGAGATTTTTATCATTTTCACATTTGTATGCCATGCAAATTTTATAAGTCCCTTTTGCAATTTTAAAGACATGCAAAGACATTAATGCACTTTTACAAGTCACGTAAATTTTTCATTGACTTTTGCGAGTTATGAAAATTGCCCAATACATTTTTACAAAGTTTTAAGTCATGTGTTTTTGATAATGTACTTTTTCAATCCCCTAAAAACATAAAAAAGGTGGTTATGAACTCTAACCACCCATTTACCCTATAATTAGGAGTTTGGGGCTCATTTGTAAATTTAGCTTTAGTTGAGCTCATATTGGATTTTTATTAGTTGGTATTTTAATAGTATAATGAATTTTGTAAATATTAAAGGAAGGAATTTGTATGTACAACCCCATAAATAATCAATACATAAGTAATATATAGGAATTTGTGCCATGAATCTTTCTAGTGAATGATATGCATGAGTATGTCAACACATTTTGATTCTTGTTATTTCAATTTTTAAAATAATATTATTATACAACCAAAAAATGTCTACTTTTTTTATTATAGAAGTTATATTTAATATATTAGGAATTATTGTTATTGTGAATCCTTGATGGGATTAAGAATATGATTTTATGCCTATTTTTATTAAGAAATACAGTTTGTTGAATATCATTATTTGTAAAACTATCTAATCTCCTTAGTCTATGTACCTTTTATTATTCTCATAATTTCTTTCACATCCCATATATATGATAAAGTCTTCCCATGTTATAATCATAAATCTTAGGCTATTCTAGTGATTCTTTATTTTTAATTACCTAGAGTTGTCCTTCATCTTTTTTGGGGTTATCATAGTAGCTTATGTGTTTAATTGGATATAATAATCCCATTATTTCTTCATCCTTTCCTTTTCCATTCTCCCCTCCTTCCTATTATTCCATTCATTTCATTTATATCTCCTTTTGCGTTATGGTTAAAAGTATAAAAACCACCACATAAAATAATTTTGTTATAAATAGCTATGAATAGCTCTTTCCTTCTCATTTTGGTTATCAACAAAAGTATCTCTACCTTTTACTATGAGAGGGACTTTTACCCCATGTTATTTACTAACAAAGGGACTTTTTCCCCATGCTATTGACTAAAAGTTCACATTTGTATCCATAACAAATATTTCAGCCAACAAGATGAAAGGATGATGTTAGCATTATTTAGTAACATACTTTAAATAGACAAGAAGTCTCTAATTTTAGGTGTCTACAACTACCAATAAAATAATAATAATATCCACATGAAAGAACATTAAAATAAAGGAAAATTTTAATTATGACTAAATAAATAACATAATAATAAAAAAATATCAAGAATACCTTTGTTAACAAAGAGAACAAAAAATAATACAACCAAAAAATTATATTGTTTCAATCAAGTGTACATTTCCTTCAATACATAAATACCACTATGCATACTTCATTAAGTATATACACATTACAATGATACATTTTTATTTTCAAAATATAAACAACTATACATCAAAAGGTTGCTACACATACTCTCAAAATGTACAACCAATATCTATTTTTTATATTTAAAAAAAATATATTTGCTCTCAAAAATTTTCATATATGATCATGAAAATATTTTGTTTCCTTAGGATTCAAAACTATGATATTATTTTTTCCAATTTATAGTAAGGTTCATATTTTATGCCATGATGGACACCATCATAAACAATACCAAAACCTCTAGATAGAGGGCCATTAGTACAAAAAAAAATTCAAATAAATGACACAAGTTTATGAAAACTTTAATCAAGGTTTCACCATCACTTTTATCTTTGATGATGGAGGTTGTGGTTGTCTATAATGAAACATGTTTACAGAAAATTATGACATGTTAAATTTGTGTTATCTCATAAAGTATGGCTTTTTTCATGTTATTTTATCTATGGACTTATTTTTTGTTACATGTGTTTTAATTTTTCCTATATTTGGTATACAACAAAAAATATGTAGGTCCCAAGTACAATAACTTTAAACTATGTTGTGTCTCATATAAATTGTTAGTTTATTAAGATATTAAGTTTCAATAAATGGTGAATAAAGCTTTAATAATAACAATAGATTTAATTTCAAACAAATTAATTTTTTTACTTCATAATTATTTACATTAATTTATAAAACAGCTATATTATGCATTATTGTATTTAATGGAATCTATAGATGTTTAATAGCATAATGAACCCAATAACTAATTAAACCCTTCAATATTTCTAACATAACTATTATTATAAACTTCATTGCACTATATATAATCAAATTATTACACATTATATTATATCTCAAAACAAATCTACATATTTTCATTGATGGTCATCATAAGCAATTAATTCAAAAAACATAATTTCACATTGTCATTTTAATAAACAATCGTTAATTTTTATGAAAAAATAACATGATAATTAAAATATTTCAAATTAAATATATAAATACAAACACATTCTAGGATTCAAAATCATTTATGTAATACTTAAAATTCTTTATAAAATCCATTATATCATTATGATAATTATTATTTATATCTATTAAATAAGGGACAAATCCATCAAGTAAATATATTTTTGTTAACAAACAAAGCCCTTGTGGTGGTGACTCAATGGTAAAGAAGGTGAGATTTACCCAGTAGGTCCCATGTTCGAGTCTCCCTTGCCATTGGTAGTTGACTCTTCAAGTGGCACTGCTACCCATAGGTCTTCAAAGGTTCCCCCTATAAAAAATAGTTAAAAAAGAACCGCTTATTAATATCAAAAATAACAAACAAATTTACAACTTAAAAAATTAAATATATTTAAAATAATTAATTATTACTTTAGTACATCAAAACACTAGGAACACACATATACTTATTTTAAAAAATTATTCAATTTAATTGATAAAAAAAATACGTAACCTAATATTAAATTAAAACTAAAAAATACTATATTGATGTAAAAATAATTCTTTGAAATTGAAAATAAATATAAATTAATAAAAGTTTCCTTTGAAATCAAATCAAACTCTCACATTCATAAAATTGAATCAAATTATTTTGGCACAAATATATTTAAAAAGTTAATATTTAAGGGCATGATATCTTTGTTGGGAAACTTTTAAAAAAATATTCAAGCACACTATTCCATCTAGCTTGGAATGTCTTGGTGATATTTCATCTTGGAAATAATTTCATCAACACACATCGATTACTAGCTTAAAAAAAGGTACATGTGTCTAAATTCTTAGTTTAATAAATGACGTCAAACATTTTTTGGGATTGATCATACCTAAATTTAATAAAACTTAAAAAAAAATAACAATGAAAATTTTAATCACTACTTTAAAGGTCCTCATTTGTTGGTCGTAATAAGAGTAATTAAAATGTATACAAAAAAAACTACTTCTAGAAAAAAATGGTATTTAAATTGATAAATTAAATTATTAATTAAATAGACATTAAAATTTTCTCTAAATATTATAAAAAAAATCAAACAATACACTTTTGAAGAAAGAAATCATCGTACCTAATTGTTTTTTTTTTTTTTTTCACGAATCAATGCATGAACCTCCTCTAGGGACAAATAGGCATTCAAACCAATTTTAGATATATTCTTGGAATTTAAAATAATAAATTAAATTTAAAAAAAAATAAAATAAGGAAAAAAGTTATTATGTGCAAATAGAACTCAAAATAAGAATGTAGCATTGGATAACATTACATTTGTTTGACACATTTTTATACGATCCATATAGAAAGATTATTTATGGGTTAATAACACATCAATTAAATACCCATGTCATTGACATACACTTGACATTCATAAAAAAATTTCATGCAACCAACAAGAGATGTATCTATTTTATAATCATTAATATTCAACTACATAAATTATATTATTATATAACTATATATATTGTTCTATATTGGTAATATTACCATTATATAACTATATATTTATGTTAATACAATATTTATCATCAACAAACCATTTTTCATCAAGAAAACACACAACCATTAACAAAGATAAAACTAATGATTTCATGTTGCCAACAACATAATGATATAAAAAATAATGGGAACACATCCAATTAATTATGTTATTCAAACAATAAATACTATGTTTATTTGACACTCATTGGACCACAATACATATTTCCTCACGAAATCCCTTCTAATGAAAAAATGGAGCTTTGGCTAGAATGAAATAATAACCTTGTAAACTTGTATAGAAGTCTATGAGAAAATTAATATAAAAAATTTGAAAATGATGTAGATGTCAAACAAAAATTTGACACAAACAAAATATTATCGTAGCATTCACATAGGGGAATTAATTTCAACTTAACTCACTTAACAATGGCTAAATTTTGAATCTCTTGTTTATGCATGTTCAATTATCAAAATAGTAAAATATTTCAAACTCATAATCTCTTTTTGCATAAACCCTAAGATAATTTATAAGCCATTCACATAGATTTGTTTAAAGGAATCCATATATTCCATGCCATTGAATAACATAGTACTAAAAAAAAATGAAGACACATCCATCCATTATATAAGGACATATCTTATCTTCTAATACAAAAAGAGGCTTTTGGTAAGAAAAAAATGACAATAATGTATACTTACATAAAATTTTATAATAAGAAACCTATGCAAATTAAGATGTGAAAATAAAACAATATTTCAAACCCATAACCTATTTTTTTACATAAACCCTAAGATAATCCATAAATCATTCATAGATCTATATCAAAACATGGTAACATGATCTTACCTACTAATGAGAAAATGGGGATTTGGAAGGATTGAAATGATGCCTTGTAGATATGTTTAGAAGTTTATAACACAAAGAAATATATTGATTAAAAGAAAACTAGAAATCACCATCAACAAAAAAATTGAGACAAAAAAATATGTTCATCACATTCATTCAATGACATTGATTAAAGCTTAGGTCACCTCACAATGATTGCATGCCAAGTCTTTAGTCTATGCATTTTAAGCCATCAAAATAACACAATATTTTTGACCCACAACATATTTTTTAATACATCCTAAGTAAGGGTCATATACCATTCACATATCTTTATTTACAAGAGGATAAGGATTCCATGCCATCAAATAATATAATACTACTAAAAAAATAATCAACAGATAAGTGGGATGAGAGGGAAGAGAAGTAAAGGAAGTGGGGGGTGAAATTTAAAATCCAAGGAAAGAGCAAGATGAAAATGATGACAATGGGGACCTACACTATGATGGATATGAGTTCTTTAGTGAAACTGAATAGTTCTATGTATTTTATGCTTCGAGGGTGTCTAGTTAGGTAGAAGGATTTGGAAAGGGTCAATTTTTACACTATTTGGTGAATAATTCTCTTTGCCTCATAATCTTTGAGAATGATGTAATTTTATCTTTAAGCTCCTAGATCTTAATCTCTTTCATCATGGGTTTTATTTTATAAGATTTGGTGAAGAGGTTATTTTAATTTTGGTGCTAGGAAGGAGGAGGAGGATGGTGATGGTGAGGGGGATGATTTAAATTATGGGGGATTTTTGCATGCAAAAACTAGATCTAGTATGGTGGTCTCTAAAATGTCTATTATTTTCCTTAGGTATGGTTCATAGAAGGATGTATTGGTTATAAATTCATCTTCCTCTCTTATGACATGATCTCTAGATGAGGGAGGACTTTTTCTAGGGGTCCACACCTATGTGCTATAAAAACTCTCCCTCAGTAAGCTAAAGGCTACCCAAGAGCATGATGGTAAAGGAGTGTCTAATAGGGATATAATTTTCTCATCCTAGCTTGACAATCTTATTTTAAATCCATAAAACTATATCATAACTTCTATTATACATAACATCAAATGTTTATTTTAGGGGAAATATTTATCCCCCTATCTTGATCTTAGAGCCTATTTGGATGCTTAGACCCAAGTATGAAGTGAGTCAATTTCGATGATGATTCCTACTAGTGGATTCTATGATCCAAGATGGAATGTTTTTACTTAGCATCATGATAATATTTTATAGCTAGTCAAGACTAGGTTTGGGCTATATGAGGGAGATCTTGATTCATGATTTAGTGGTCTTTTTTACACACCCAAAGGTGAGTTTGAGTCTATCTCTTCATTCCCTTTTAGTTATGATCTGGAGGGTAGAGCTAGTGACAACATTGGTTGGTGTGTGTTTTGTGTTTTGAATATATGGTCTCTAGATGAAGGATTTGATGGCAAGATCTTACATATATGTTTTGGTCTAAAGGATTATTAGATCAAGGATTGGTATGCTTTGTCTATGATTTAAGCATAACTTTAGATCTTAAGTTAAATATTTAGGTCTTATTTTGTTCCTTTGATCATATAAGAACTGTGGTTGGATATTAAATCAATATATTTTTTGGATCATAAACATGTGTTAAAGGAATCCCTTTTTATTCTAGTAGAATTTATTTTTTAGGAAGGCTTGAAAGTTTATATAATAGTAAGATTGTTTCCTTTAAGAAATTTTTTATGTTATTTTAAGGGACCAATTAAAAACCTCTAAGGTTATTCTTTCCATAGTTCTAGGGTTATGACCTAAATCTCTATTTAGTTGGTTAGTGATGGGATCCCATGGGGAACCCAAGATATCCCATGGGCTATTTCCCCTTTTTTCATTCTTGGATGAAATTAGGGGTCTATGAAACCTCCATATCTCTTTATTTTTATAGTTTGGGGTTCCAGTCTAAACCCCCACCTTAAGCTCTAGGTTCATGCTTCTTCAATTGATGAAATTTTCAAGTTTAAATCCCTCTTGGGGCCCCACTAGTTCTTCACAATTTTCATTGGTTGGAAATGGCTGGGTTAGCTTTTGGTCATAGTTTTGGATCCCTTTATGGACCCCATTAGGCCTCTTATTCTCTAATTTTATCTTTTTAGCTATCAGGTTTGTGATGGTTCTATCTTTAGTTATTATTATTGATTAGGTGTTGTTTTGGTAGTTATTTTGTTTCCCTGGTAAGATGTTTATTTGTGTCCATCTTTAGTCTATTGAGGGGAGACCCAGACCTCTTATTATGTCTAGGGTTGGCTTCCATACCAATTACAAATGTGCATTTATCCATAATTAGAAAACTATAAAATAATACAAAAAATATATTATAAAAATATAAATACACACCCAAATATGTTTTTATCTAGAGCACAAATATTACCTACTAATTACCAAATAGGGTTTTGGCATGAATGAATTTATGATCTTACAAACCTGTACAAACTATAATGTCACAAAGAAATGTGTTAATTTAAAAAAATTACATAATTTTTAGCTACAAAACTAAGAAAACAAAATATACTTATCACATTCAATCATATAAACTAATTCAAAGTTAACTCACCTCACAATGACTACATTCTTAGTCTCTTATCTATACACATCGAGTTGTCAAAATAACACAATATTTTCATCACAAAATTCCACTCAATCTTCCTTTTTATAAACTTCATTCTTTGGAATCTTTTATATAAGATGTTAAATTTGGAAAGAAAAAAAGCCCTCCACCATGCTATAATCTTTTTAATCTAAAAATTCTCCCAGGCTTCCAACCCCACCCCCCTATTTTTCCTAAACTAGATAATCATATTCCTAAGTGCAATATCCCACCTAAAACTCTTAGAATATCCACTAAAACCCTAGATTCCTCCAATAAATCCAAAAAACCCATTGATATTAATAGAAACCATAGTGATCAGGATTATCTCCATCTAGCTAAGATAAAAAATTGGTAAAAAGATTACAAACCCTATTAATGTTCCCTTCACCCTTTCTAAAAAGATAAAATACATTAGAAAAGTCTTAGTGCCTTCCCCTACTCCCTCCTCCCATAATCCCACCCCAAACCCTTCCCTTCCACCATCCCCTACTCCCACCACCACTGCTCGCACCCCCTTCTCAATTCCCCTGACTCAAAAGACAATAGTAAACTATAAGACATTGTAAATAGCCTAACATGCTCAAATAGATCCTCCCTCATATTATTATTAATGAAACCCCTAAGAAACCCCATCATATTCCCACACCCATTCGATCCAATCCTCTGCCTAAATTCAAGGAGATTATGGAAGATCATAAATATCAATCAATATTGAGTAAGATAGAGGATGAGGTCAAATTTCATAAATTCATCCTTCGATGGTTCCTGAAAGATAAAAAAAATTAAGGATGAAATCAACAAGTTAAGTCTTACTGATGACATTTAATGTACCAAATCTGATCTCATTAAAATTAGTACTGAATTCTAATAAATCAAGGAAATATTGTTTAATATGGAAAATCAAAATGTTTCTTTAAATGAAAATATCATCACCCTAGTTGAATATAGTAAACTCACTATATGAAAAGCATGGAAAGCATGAAAATACTGAACTCTTTCACTGAAAGAAAAGAGGAAAATGTTGAATCCCAAACAAAGGATACAAAAATTAAGGGTATTGCTAAACAAAAGTTTGAGTTCCATCCCAACAAAAATATAAAACTTCCTCTAGAGAATCTCAATAAGAACTAGTTCAAGGCTTACAAAAATTGGATGGGTCCAAGTGATAGGTGTTGTTTATCCCTTCATTTAATCAATTTTTTTTTTGATGTCATTCAAAATAGGGGTGGCATCCAAAGTTGTATGCAAGAAGGCTTATGGTTTTAGGTCTTACAAAGATGATTTGGGGGGTTGTTAATTTTAAATGTTTAATCTAATTTATTCTCGAAAGGATTTTCTTATGCGATAAAGAAACACACTTTAAAAATTAAAACACTCTATAATCTAATTTTTTAAAATAAATATACTTGTTGAAAGTAAACACTCTACTAAAAAGATAAACACACATACTAAAAGTAAACACTCTACTGGAAATATAAACACGCTTGTTACAAGTGAACACTCTTGCTAGAAATAAACACACTTTCTATAATATTGATTTTAATCTTAAAACTTTAAAATGATAAAATCAATAGAATATAATATGTATATGAAATATAGATGGATATAAATGAATAAATGGTGGTAAAGAGTACATATAAATGACATGGTACACAATAATTTAAAGTGGGAAAATGTCCAAGAGGTTAAAACCTCATGAAGATGATATTCAATAATTAAAAAACTCTACACCCTAATACAAATCCTTCCCTTTTCACTTCTTCACATAAACCTTCATAAGACATTTGTAAATATTTTTCACACACAAATATTAAATTAACTGAGTGTATTTTCCATGAATAATACAATAGGGGTAAGACCCTATTTATAACAAAATATTATGGGAGGTGACCATTGTAACCAATGGGTCCATCCTTCCCGAGAATCATTTAAAGTAATAGGTTAATAATAAATCATAATTATTTATTTTTCATTTACACAAGGTTTTAACCTTGCATTTAATAAATAATAAAATACTATTATTTAATATTAAAACAAAATTATGCTAAGGGTTTGATCCGCACAACATTCCAAGTGACAATTCGGGTGATGGTTCTACCCCAATCGGTGGTAGGACTTCCGGGAGCCATAACTTTTGCACCGTAGCTCCAATCGACTCACCGTTTTAACCATTAGAAAGATAAGAATGAGGATAATTATACAAGATGGAATGGATATCTATTATATTTAACTTTACCCCTAAAAACCCAATAAAGGTGCCTTAATTTCAATTTTATCAGTGCAATTTAAAAATAGTAAGTTTCTAAAAATACTAATTCCTCAAATTTTGTATTGTTGTAAATCATGGAAGTTAAACCAATTAATATCCCTTGATATTAGTGACATTACACATCCTCCATCTACCTTCAAAATGTTTATAAATTAAGATGTAACCTAAAATAGAAATCAGAGGCATCTCTTCTTAGAGATAAGCATATGTTTGGATCTGCAAATTTTTATGAATAAAACATCTCTTCTCAAACATAGCATTATTGTTATTTTGTTTTTCTTTTTTCTTGAATTTATTTCAACCAAATATTCTATGTTTTGGATCAATTTCTAAATTAACCCACTTAAATATTAAATTTTCTAATATTCCCCCTTAATACTAAGTGGGGGTAAATGTCACAGTCACTTTAATACAAGAATTATACTATGTACACAATTGACAGATTTAAAAACTTTCATCATGACAAACATCACCTTTTGAAAAAAAAGGAATTATAATCTATAAAATACTATAAAATAAGTCTAGGTTAGCATGATCATGAGAATACATCTCATATTTTCTCATGAATAATCATCTAAGCATATTTAGAGATTTTTATAACATAATGACTTCCATTAAAAAAATACTTTTATGTATTGGGGTACAAAAGTAAAACTTCTACATGAAGTTTACTTAAATCACATAACTTATATACAATTTTTAAAATTATTTAAAATGATAATAAGTATATAAAATAATAAGGAATACATGGACATTAGGAAGTAGCATTGTCATGCACACTCCTCCTCAATGACAACTCTAAGAGGCCTAACATTGTACAAAACTAATAAAACATGGTAGCATCAAGTGGTTTTGTGAAGATATATTTCACTTGTTCATCTATATGATATAAATACAAATCAATATCACCATTAAGGAATTTATCTCAAATAAAATGCACATGAACTTAAATATGTTTAGTTCTTTGGTGCTGCACTAGATTTTTTGCTAGAGCTATACAAATTTGGTTATCACAATGAAAGATGGTACTGTGAGAAACATCCAAATAAATTTCTCCTAATAAAATTCATAGCCATATGGACTCCTTGGTAGTTTTAATATCACTTATATATTCTAATTTAGTAGAAGAGATAGAGATAATAGGTTTCTTCTTACTACTACAAGTGATAACACTTGTACCAAACTTAAACACATATCTAGAAATAGCTTTACAATATATAGTATCACTAACATAGTCAACATCACAATAACCATATAATTTATCATTATCAATGGAACAATGATGTAAACTAAAATTAATTATTCCTTTCACATAAAAAATAATTCATTTAATTGATTTCCAATGATCCAAATATAGATCCTACATAAATATAAAAATAATATCAATATCATATGAAATATTTGGCTTAGTAATGGTTAGATAAATAGAACTACCAACAAGTTATATTCATAAAGTAAGGTTATATTTTTCACATGTAGGTTTATGATCAATTTTAATACCAATTTTAATAGGAGTAGAAGTATATTTACAATCAAGCATATTAAACTTAACAAGAAGATTATGTGCATACTAATATTGTGATACAAAAATTGAATTTTTATCATGAAATATAGCCATCCCTAAAAAATGATGTAGAATGCCTAAATCAATTATTTCAAATATTTGACTTAGTTTATACTTATATTTATGAATTAAACTAGATAGATTACTAGTAATCAATAAAGCATCAACATATAATAAAATTAAAATCAAATGATCATTTTAATATTTAATGAAAAGATTATAATGTAAATAACAGTTAGAAAAACATAATTCTTTGAAAAAAGAAGTAAGTTTAGAATACCAAGCTTGAGGAGGTAGTTTCAAACCATATAAATATTTTTTAAAATTGCATACATAATATTCTCTATTAAGATCAGTGAAAACTTTAGGCTGAGTCATGTAGATTTCTTCTTCTAAATCACCATTTATAAATGTATTCTTGACATCTATTTCATGGATAACCAAACCATTTTGGTCTATAAGAGTAATAATAAGTGTAACAATACTAATTTTTGCTATAGGAGCAAAGATTTAAATAAATTCAATCCTAAGTTTATGAGTAAACCTGTGAACAACTAATCTAACTTTAAACTTGTCAATTTTACCAATTGAATTATTTTTTATCTTATGAAGCCATGTACAATTGAAAATATACATTTTCGGTAGAGGAGGGACAAGATCCCAAGTTTTATTTTTAATTAAGACATTATATTAAAATTGCATATCAACATTCCATCTATCATCTTGAGTGGCTTCCTCAAATGATTGATGTTCACATTCATACATAGTCATTAATGCATGATAAGAATGTTGAATTCTAGTTAATTTATTAAGGTTATCATCATTAGAATATTGAATTAGGGATTATACTAATTTAAGTCTTTTAGATTGAACATAAAAGTTAGGGGATTCCTTAAACTCTAAGTTATCCAAAATTAGATCAACTTTAATACAACCATCCATTTTATCACAAAGAGAAACATGAGAGTCAAGTTCATCAACAAAAGAACATTTAGGAGATACATAGAGGGCTCAGAAAAATATTTTTCAAGAATAAGAACATTCATATTATTAATAATATGATATTTATAAAGATCATACACTCTTAAACCTTTTGTATTACCTCCATAATCTATAAAAATGCAAGAATAAGAAGTGAGATTGAGCTTCTTTATTTTAACTTTTGGAATAAAGATAGAAGCAGGACTACCAAAGATCATGAGATGAGCCGCACTAAATTTATTTTTAGTCCACATTTATAAAAGGTTATAACGATGTAAGGTTTTGGTAGGGACTCTATTTGGAATATGCATAATAGTATTCATGACTTCAACCCATAAAAACATGGGAACATTTTTAGATTACAACATTGTTCTAACTATTTTTATGATGGTGAAATTTTTCCTTTTAGCAATACCATTTTGATGAGGGTAATAGGGATTTTTAAGTTCAATTTGAATACAATAACTAATGCAAAAAGAATAAAAATATTTACTAAATATTCACCATTATTATCAGTTCTTAATCTATGAATAGAAAAACTAGATACATTTTTAACACTAGATTTAAATTCTTTGAATTTAAACAATACATCATATTTTTTTAATGCAAAAAAAATTGATAATTTTAGTGTAATCATAAATAAAATTAATACCATAAAAATAATCATTAAGATATACAACTTCAATAGGTCCTACAACATCACTATGAATCAATTCTAAAGGATGTGCATAATTCACATCATAATTCTTATGAAAGGGGTTAGTATGTTGTCTACCATGTAAGTAACCCTTACAAGATTCATGATGAGAGGGGATAGAAGGAATTCAAATAATAAGATTATTTTTAGATATATCATGTATAATTATAAAATTATCATGTCCTAATCTTTCATTTCATAATTGGGATTCATTCTTACTATACGATGAAAGAAAATATGCAAAAGGAGAAAAGATATATAAACCATTCCTTTGAACACATTCAACAATCAAGGAAGTAGATTTATTTTTAATATATCAACTATATTTAGTTAATGTTATAATGAAATTATCATTCTTAAGTTAAGAACAAGATAGGAAATTATGTTTAAGCTTAGGTACATAGAAAACATCAATTATAATAACATTTGAAAAAATTGTTTTTTCCTATTTAGTTACTTCTAAAAAAAATTATTTTTTAAGTAATTTCTTTTAGATATATATCTACAACCACATAGCATATTATACAAACAATTCATATGGTATGATGCACCACTATCTAAAATACACTCATTTTCATTTGAATCAAATAAAGCAGCATACAAAGCAATAACATTTGAATCTTGATTGTTATTCTCATTAGGGTTTTAATTCTTATACTTATTTTGATTAGATTTCTTCCCTTTGTTATTTTTATAAGTTTGATTGTTATTTTTATCTTTATTTTTATAACATGTTTTCCTTCTATGACCAAATTTACCACACAAATGATAATTTCCATTAAACTTAGGTGTATGATTCTTATTACCAGATATTTTATTCTCATATTTAACTTTAGTAGAATTAGGGTTAGATTTATAATTTTTAGTGTTATCAAAAAAATTATATAAAGTGGTAAGTGCTTGAGTAGTATTTTCTTTATAATCAAAATTGGTCATAACTTGGTCTTCTTGAATAAGAGAGCAGATAAAGTGGTAAGATCAGAGATATCTTACTCAATTTGATACTTAGATTTAACAATTGAATTAAAAATTCTAAACTTTTCATGAATATTTAACTGAATGATAAAATAAATCAATTGATCTTGAATCAAATTAAAATTACATCCATCTAATTGAGCTTTAATATTTTTAATTTTAGCAATAAAATTCACAACTTTCTCATCACCTTTCATAAGTGTAGTTAAGAATTCAATGATTAACTTAATAATATTTAAGAGATGAGTACCCTTGTGCATGGATTAAAAGAGTTTAAAATCATCACTAGGAGACTCCTAATTACCAGTGTAGAGAAATAATTCATTTTTAACACTCCATAAAATAATAGACATATCTTCCTGTAATTTTTATTGAAATGCATTGGTAAGCTCAGGGGTCACATGTCATCTAGAAAGGTCTTTTGTAGTCCTAATGACAACATTCCACAAATTTGGGCTATAAATTTAGCTTTAACATAAATTTTTCATATATTATACTTATTTCCATTAATCATTTGAGATTTATCTAAGAAAAAATGAGGTGAAACTACAGCTTCCCTTTAAACAAGACAACAATAAATGCTTAAAAAGAAAATATTTTAAATGAATTATTGAACTATTTTTTAAAAAAATTAATTTCACATGCAACTATACTTAATTAAATAATTTATATGCCAAACAATGAAAAAATTAAATTAAAGTTTCACTAATATAGGTGTTAAAAGGTTCGCACTCAAAATGACCACTTAAACACTATTATTTAAAAATGTTTAAAAACATCAATAAAAGGATTCAAAACAAAAACTAAACCACTCTAATACATCCGTAACATGCCAAAACCTAGAGATTGACTTGTTACACAACTATGTTTGTCAAAATATTATTCACCAAGTTGAAAGTTGATGAACTAGATAAAAGGTCAGGGGTTTAGAAAAGTTGGCATGCGAACTAAAAAATGGATTTTAAATTAAACTAAATTTAAAAAAATGTTTTGACCAAGTTTAAAAAGATTGAATTAGAGATTTTTGAACTTGGGACCTCCTTAGTTCTAAAATCTAGCAAAAATATAGGCCACCAACTTTTCTAGGAAAATTTTCAAAATAATACATATACTAATCTATATTTAGACCTTTTATTATTATTATTATTATTATTATTATTATTATTATTATTATTATTATATATATATATATATATATAAAATAAAAGGTCTCTCTCTCTCTCTCTCTCTCTCTCTCTATATATATATATATATATATATATATATATATATATATATATATATATAATGTGCATGTAAATAAAATAAATGAAAAAAATAAAAAATAAAATAACTTGTTAGTAGTTCTTTCGTTTTCAAAGGTGGGATGGGGGTTTGAAAAAAAAGAAATTAAAAAATAGTTTATTTTTAAAATATTTTTTCAAAACTATATGAATTTAAAAAAATATCCGTAGCTTCATGGCTCCTTTATAGAATTTCAAGAGTTAAGATATACTTAGACAAGTCTTAGATTTACTTGAAAAATTTAGGAACCCTCTTAATTTTGTTTCATAAATACAAATATATCATCAAAATAGAATTTTTGATGAAGAATTCAATATTTTAAATTACCCAAGTTGAATTATGGTGCCCCTATAAATGCTTAGGAGAGCCCATAAATTTTTACAGGCACTCAGTAATCTTGAAATTTATTTCAATCTTTTAGAATTTTTTTAACAATGAAGGAATTTAAAATTTTGAATTTTGACTAAAAATAATTGTTTTGAGTTTTTCCAGGCTAACTATGGTGCCTCAAGCTCAGATAAATAAAAATTTTATTTTAAAAATATTTGATTATTTTAACAAAAAATCTTACCAATCACCTAATCATCTCATGACTCTAATTCCATGATAAAATCAAAGAATATAAAATATATATCCAATATAGATTGGATCGAGATGCATAAATGATGGAAAAGAGTACACAAAATTGACACAATACACAATTATTTAAAGTGGGAAAACCTCCAAGAGGCAAATACCCATGAAGATGATATTCATTAATTGAGAAACTTTGCAGCTCAATATAAATCCTTCTCTTCTCACTTCTTCACATAACTTTTATAAATATTTTCCACGTGCAAATATTATATTCACCCAGTGTATTTTCCACGAATAATATAATAGGGGTAAGACACTATTTATAATAATATGTAAGGGGAGGTGACTATTGTAACCAACGAGTCCATCCTTCCTAAGAATCATTTAAATTAATTAGTTAATAATAAATTATTAAATTTTATTATTTATTTACACAAGGTTTTCACCTTGTGTTTAATAAATATAAATTATTATTATTATTCAATAATAAACCAAAGTATGCCAATGGTCTAAATTATCACATTTAAACTTTAAATGTTATAACACAAGATAATTTCTTGTAGGTTATGAAAATGAAATATATTAATAATTAATAAAAACTATAAATACATATAAAATACCATATAAAAATATATTATTTATTATTAAGGATAGTGAGACCTTGATCTCCTTGAGAACAGGAATGGAAATAAAACTTAGTACTTGAAAACTAGAGATATCTTCATTAATTGATTAAAATAGATTACATGAATATAACTAAAATTATTTTGGAATATTAACTGAACATTACAATAATTATCTCTCTCTTATATATATTATTAAGACATAGAGATCCACTTATTTAATGTTGTAACTATAAATCAATAGATCTCAGTAGCCAATCTTATGTTATTAAGACAAAATTCCTAATTTTAGTGGTTTCTTCAAAATAGATGATTGATGGTTTGAAATAAGAAGATCCATTCATTAAAAAATTCATTCAATATCTACTAAGAATGATTTTTTAGATCTATTAGATTGATTTTCCTTAGAAAAGACTACTTGACATATTTACATAGACTGATATATAATAAAGTTTATTTATATATTTAATATATATAGTAATACTATAGATAATAAGTGACCCAAAGAATCCTCAAGCATGTTGACAAAGATGAAAAGTATGGGTATTTAGTTTTGTAAGCTTATAAGCTAGATTGAAAGAGTCTGGAGTAGTTTTGGTAGAGTCCATAGAAAATCTAGTAGAGTCTAGAGTTGTTTCTATGAAAACTTGATGAATTTTTTAGCAACATGCTTCAAGGATATTACATATTGAGGAAAGTCTATAGCAAGTTTATTAGGCTGATAGGGATGATATAATGCTTTGGAGAAGAATTAAATATGGTATTAAATGAGTCCATAGCTACAAAATAGGTGAGCTTGTAGTTATTGGGTGAGTCTGTAGTAGCAGACTATGTAAGTCCATATCTATTGAAAAAGTTCATAACTAAGTTTGGAGAAGACTTGGATAAGCTATAAGTGTGTTAAATTGATTCATAGCTTACCAAATATCAAGATATTTCATATAGGTCACCTTATAATATCATCAAAAAAGGCCATTATTCTTTATAGAGGATTGTATTATATGTACATATACAAAATTGGTAGACTAAACATGTAAAGAGTTATAATTAAATGACATAATTAGTAACTTAGACTTTAGTTACATTAAATAATATAAATCATCTATTTACTACACTATAATTAGATAGAATATTAAGGTCATCGCATTGTTCAGTCTAGAGGAGAGGTAATGGAAGGAAAATGAAGAAAATTGATAATAATAATAATAAGTCTTCTTTTTTACTCATCATTTCCCCCACATTTTACCTTTTGAAAGTCCCTCTTACAAACTCATATGTTTCTTATCCCCTCATAACTCTAAATATTGTCTTGTAAATTTTGGATAAGGTCATACATATTGAATTCATCATCCTAGTGATCATTTAGGGGACTAGTTAAACTATGATATGTTTGCATCATCTATTTCTAGATCTAAAATTAGTCATTTATTTGATGACTCCATCTATGCCATGGTAAAATAGGAGTAAAACAAAGTGGTGGCCTGAAACTCATGCCTAGCCAAATTTATTCTCCTCCTAAATGAAGGACATCAAAAATCATGTCATTAATGGCTTGTGCTCTTCATAAGATCAATTTTAAATTATTTGGAGACATGACCTCCCTTCTCTTCAATGGAATTGTCAATGTGTCCAACCCCTAACATGATCTATAAATACATCAAAATGTTGTCTTATATAGATCAAAAGAGATAATACTTTTATACACAGCCTACAAATAATAATCTTTGATGTTTTGATTCATCAAATAAGTATATTTGAAGTTAATTAATAGAATGTTTACACTAAAAAAAGTAGGTCTGATGCATAGACCTGTATTTTTGTATTCTGTCACATACTCCCCATGTCTAGCTTTCCAAGCTATCTAATTTTTATGTGTAAATAAGAGATCTCAGCTTGACTTCTCCCATATGTAGATTGATATCATATTACAGTCTCTTGATATCATATTACATAGATAAAATTCACACAATAAATCTTGATGCTCTAGAGTATATTCCTAAAAAGAAATTCAAAAATATAAGAGGATCTTCATTTTTATAAGGTAGACTACATAATATTCTGAGTAGCTACCACTTATAAAACTATTCATGTAAATATAGGTTGTAAGAGGAAGGAGGTATGAAATCTAAAATGTATTGTCCTATCTGACATGCAACTTGTAAATTATCTTCAATTTTAAGGTTTTGTTGGTTTTTTTCTCTAGATTTTACTTTATTGTCTATTGTTCATTTTCTAAGGCTTTATTTTATTTTTTGAGTTCCTTAAACTCGAAACACACTTGATTACATTTGTCTGCATAGTCATAATGAGAAACAATAGTTTGACAAGCTTGAGCAACTAAAGGCTTAAAAGAAGATAAAGTTTGCATAGAACTTTGTTGAAGTATCAATGTTTATTGCTAAGAATTCTAGAGTTGATGGTTTAACAATAGTTTTTCTTATTCTAGTTCAGTGATATATATCCAAGAATTTACCATTTTTAATTAAAATGAGTTACTTATTCTTCAATCTTATTAATTTTATTATGTGATCCAAAGCTTTATTTTAAAAACTATTTAATCCTTGAGTTAAAGAAGAAATGAGGAAATTCTTACATTATATTTGAGCCAAAAAAAGCAATAATATATGTGGCTTGTTATTTGATGATGACATAAGCTTTAGACAATGTAAGGGTGAGCTCCAATTCAAGATCTTTAGTGGAGCTTGATTTTTTTATTTAGAGACCATAAAATGTTTTCCTTTTTATAGTAATAATCTTACATCAAAAATTGAATAAGATGGAGGAGATTTTGCTTCTTATACTATAATTTCTTTTGTCAATATATTTCTTTCCTTAACAACTTCCTCAATAGGAATTACTTTTATTTACTTAGGAATTTATATTGTGGAAGTTTCTTCTTAAAGTGTTGTTGTATCTACTATTATTGTTGAAGAAAATAATGGTGATTGTTGAAGGCTATCAAGGGTTGTAATTCCTTATGTATCCTCATCATCTTGTGCCAAGATTAATTTCCTATGTCTTCTTTTATTTTGCATAGGGGAAATAGAATCCTTCAAAGAGGTATCATTGGCTACTTGCGATGTTTTAGTTTCTCAGGTACTTGTGTTATGATTACTAAGGAATATATTTAAATTCAAGGTTTAAATGAGACTGTGAAACCTTAGGCCTTAGTTTCCATTTTATTAAAATCTATTGAAAACTCTATTTAATCACATGTTTTGTTTGTGATCTAGTCTATCTTATTTCACTAGATGAAACCCTAACCCTATAAGAGGAAGCTTATTATTTTGTCTTGTGTATTGGTGTTTTTATAGAATATTTTGGAAGATATGCTAAAGGTTGACTGATTTTAGATTTCTAAAAGTTTTTCCAGGCCAATTTACTTTTCTAAAATAAATAATGATCAATGAATAAGGTCATGATGATGAGTTGAAGCTGACCTATTGGTGGCCAAAACCTAAATGCATCCATATAATTATAGTGGTAGGTTAAATATAGGTTATATCTATTATTGGACATACTTAAAGGGAAGAATAATCCTCATAGTTGCACACCCCAAAACACTACATTGACATTCACACATGAAATATTTCATACCCCGAAAGGAAAGAAAATTCTAGGGTTTAGGTAGGGTTTCCCTACTGATCCATTTTTCATTTAATTGATGATTATGTATGCATGCTCCAGGCAGTTGTTTATTACTATTGAAATATCAAATTGACTTAAAAAAAGGAGTTTTCCTAAGTATTCTCTTATATTCTTTAGCAATCCCAAAATTTTTGCTAATGATTCAGTTGGAGACTAAAATATTTACATCTCTAACTGTGGGGGAGTCTTCTATTAGATTTTTAATAAATTTATTCATCAAGGTTTCATCATGCCCTTCAAATTTTTATAGAAATGGAAGCTAAACAACTTTCTCAAAAATTGATATAAAAATGTTATCATTCATAACCCTGGCTACGAACTTAGGTCTAGATTTTTCTTTTATCCCATGGAAACTATGGTGATTTCATAGAAGATGGAGGTGGTTTAGCAGGTGTAAACAATAGTGACAATGCAAAAATATCTCATAGTAAAAAAGAAAAAAAATAATCAAATGTTTATTAATTTCTTCATGGTGGTTGATAATGCATTATAAAACAATCATGATATGGTATAAAAGTTTTAAATGAAAGTATATTTGAAATAGATTCAACATACTATCATAATTATTAGACATGTGAACCGTCAAACTCATCATCATTACTCAGAGTTTTAAAAATTGATTCTGTAGGTGGGTTATACATGTGAATAAATTTGACATGACACTCTTTTAACGTATTTGTCCTTTTACTTATCATCTTTCCATGTCATCAAATGTTGTTGTTATGGCTATTATTTTGATGGCTTATAAGCCATTTTTGGTTGAACTTACTTTAAACCTCCTCCTTAAAATGAGCATGTGTGAACCAAAGTTATTTATACTAATCTAATGTAGATAAATAAAATACTCTATTTACCTAATCATACTCATAACCCTTATTCTTTTCCTACCACTTGATTCTAAATAGAGAACAAATGAATGAATTAGTCTTTACGAATGTATACAAATAAATACATTAATGATTTTATTACTTGAAACAAATGGATCAATTTTTTTTATTTTCTCATTTTTATATATTTTTTTAAAAAATTACCTTGACCAACCATTTCTATTTTTCAATTCAAGGCTCTTTACTCAATGTATGACGAGCCAACAAGTTAGCTTTCTGATCAACATTGTCAATAGTGTCCTGAAAAGGATTTTCACTATCGATTTTTTTTAATTTAATTTTTTGTAAGAAGAAAACAAAGAAGTGGTCTCCTTATTATATTTTATATAATATACCATCATCAATTTATTATCATGGAATAAGTAGGTCCTTTAATGAAAACCACTTCATACATAATGTTTTGAACAAACTCTTTATTAACAAGTTTTTGATATAATTTAAGTCTATGTCTATTGACTAATAGTCTTCTAATTTCCATATATTATTATCAATTATACTGACCCATTCTCAAAAAAAAAAAATTATTTGATATGGCCCTAGACATCTTATTCTCAACTTGCCTTTGAATTGAAGAAACTTAGAATCAAATAAGAGTGCCCAATATCCTTCTTGAAATATTCTTTCTTTGATGTGGGAATCATGCCATATTTTTCTCTAATACTTTGTTATTTATATTTATTGTAAATCTTATGTCCTCATCTCATCAGGTTCATTTACTTAGATAATTATATATTACTCTATCTTATCCAAATCAATGACTAATTTCATTATTATTTTTTAAGTTCATAATTTAAATTCAATAGAAAGTAAAGGTTTCTTACCATATACTAGCTCATAAGGTGAAAAACTAACAGTTATCTTCCAAGTAGTTTTTTAGGCCTATACTACTTTTGGTATTTGCATTATTGTAAATGATGTCATGAATTTTTCTTGTTGAGTGGATTAAGTGTTTTGATAGCTTAAGTGACAATGATAAAGTGTGCAATATGTTTGTCCTGGTATACTCGAAGTTGGCTTGGTCAATATTCAATTTTGGATTGGCTAGAGATGTTCAAGGATGAGTATGGAGAATTTATAATGTACAAGGGGTCATATAAGATGTTTTATATGTTTGGAGAGACTATGTACATAAGTATAATTCATCTGGTAGTTCATAGTTTTCATCTAGATAGTTTGGGTCTAGTGGTAGAAAATCTAAGTAGATGGTTTGTTGATGTGCACATGTGGATGAGTCAAGGGGATTTGTTCATATGGTTTTGATAATATTAGTCCCTATTTTTTATGCTCTAAATCTCATTTCATTCACCTAAGTGTAGTCAAAGATTTATTGATAAAAAGTTGGGCTTTTAGG
Organism: Torreya grandis; assembly: GCA_037957365.1. Classification (NCBI taxonomy): domain Eukaryota; kingdom Viridiplantae; phylum Streptophyta; class Pinopsida; order Cupressales; family Taxaceae; genus Torreya; species Torreya grandis. The sequence goes on along the minus strand of JARHVA010009474.1, from coordinate 174,847 downwards.
CATTTTGACAATGTTTTCCCATAGCTAAATTTGTAATATGGAAAAAAAATACTGAGTAATAATTTTATGGTAGCATATCTCACACATATATATGTCTCAAAAAAATATGATCATATGGGTCTATTCAATTTTGTGCCTAGTTATAATGCACAAAATTTTAGGTCATGCGATATAGAAAAATTTATGCATGTTCAAATTTGGTCTCCCATATAAGTTCTAAGCATAGTTGGCTCTGTGATAGAACATTTTGAGAAGTAATTTTAATGGTGATATATCTCACACATGTGATGGTTCTAGGATAAGATTTTTAGATGGTTGGATTCTCCTATGTAGTGAGATCATATGGTCCAAATTATATATCATGTATCTAAGTTCAACAAAAGATATGACTATGTAAATTTGGCCTTCTAGGTAGATAAGTAAGGTTCCCATACTTAGTCAAATTTGCACATGTTAAAGTTTTAGAAACATTGATGGTGCAAATTGATCCAATAAGTCAAGAAATAATGAGATGAGGACAAGTGCATGATGTTTAATGTTGAGTAGAGATAAAGACTGAGCTTTTTCTAAGGATCAACAATAGGTGGGTGATCATATAGATATAGATAAATGATGTGTATTAAATGTAAGAGGTCAAAGTGACATATGATTATCATTTTTAAAGACCAAGCTATGTATATGAGATTGATGGTGCATGATGAGTCAACATTGCAAGATTACATGAGATGAGGTCAAAGTGGCTAAGGTTTAATGTTTGAGAATTGGCACCTATGCATTAAAGTTTAGAGAAGATAAATGATGTGAGATTTGTCTAAAGATAAGAGGACATGAGATGTGATCATAGTGTTTGAATTTTAACTATGAATATTTGCTTTTGAATATTTGAACTTAGAAAAGCTAAAAACTAGTCTATGGTTTATGGACCATATCTTTTGATCTAGGATAAATTTATTCATGGTGTAAAACTTAAAGTGGTAGAGTGCTCAAAGGTTCATATAATGAACCTAATTTTAATATATATAAGTTTGTATAGTAAAACATGTTAAGGTTCAAAGTTGATGATGTGTTCTTAATTATTCTTCAAGTGACCCGAGAAAGATAATTGAGCTTTTACATATGTTGTTTTGATTTTTCATAATGAATTACCTATTGGGGAGTGTTGGAGACTCCATGAAGATCACTAGAATACATGAAGATCATATATGTGCATTAATAAGGTTTTACCAATTTTATGTAGTATGAACAAAGGTTTAGATGTCAATTGTGTATTCATTCATGGTGATTGTGTGCATAAAATTTTGATTAAGCTTACACAAAAGAGTGAAATGATGAATATAAGCATTTGAGGATGACTAAGGGGTCATGTAGTGTGGATTATGCTTTTGGAAGTGATTCTATGTTCTTATTTTTCTTGTTGTTTTGCTAAATGGGTGAATAAGTCTCCATGAGACCTATAAGAGATACAAGAGTCTTATTGAAAGGTGTAGCTACTTAACAATGACCCATAAATGCTATGGCTAACCTATGAAGATTGTACTAAACTATATATTAATGAGATAAATGCTTTAAGGGTTAAGGCATGGCTAGTGGCTGACCAAGATGGTGATGATCATGAATGCTCTATACATATTGAAATCAAAGATGGTGATTTCTAGACTTTAAGTGAGAGATTTATAAAGGTTTGATTATGGAAAATATTCATTAAAGCAAAGAAAATATGAGATTGAGTGTGCCCAATGGTTGGGTTGATGACTAGAGAAGATTGAGGATTATGCATATGACTTATAAGTCATAATTATGATGTTAGAATAGTGATCTTATAGGTTGATGATGAGTGAAGAGGATTATACGAGTGGAGTAGAGTGAAGAATTGAGAAGGAAAGATAGGAAGTGTGCCCAGTGGATGGGTTGATGAGTAGAGTTGGTTTATGATTGTGTGTTTGACCTGTAGGTCATATTTCTATGTCATAACAAGTTCTCTTGTTTTTTTGATGATTTGAAGTATGAGTGAAGGATAGGTGATGTTTGTGTGATCTTGGAGGTTGATTTATGAGGTAGATAAGAGTATGGTATACTTATAGTGATAGAATTAATATAGGTATGGTGAAGTGAGTGTGAGTGAATATTTAGAGAGTGGGGTTAGTTGGGATTTTTAATGTGTCCTCATTGATCTTTTTATGTTTGTACAAGTATGTAATATGATTTGGACAATAGGGAGTATTGGGTGAAAGAGTGAAGATGAAGAGTGATAAATAGAAACCCATCATTGGGTGTTCAAGACATCAGTACTAAGATGTAAGTGTTCAAAGGAGGGTTTAAAGGAGTTAATCTTTCCTAGGGACAATTTCTCCTTGTGAAATAGGGGTTTCATTAAATACCTTTGGTCAAGAGGATATGATCAAGGTTTACTAGTCTAAAGGAGTATATCAGTCTCTTATTTGTAATTTATTAAAGGATAGTAGTCCATGTGTTACAGACTTGAGAGTGGGTTCTTTTCCCATGAGGGTTTCCCATAAGAACTATGTGTTATGTGTTTGATCTTGTGTATGCATTGAATGAATGAGGTCTCTTGTTAATATTTCTTGATAAAGTTGATATATATTGATTAGTTAATAGTTTAAAGGATTGAAATTGAAATTGAAATTAAAATATCTGGGCTCACTGATTCAGCCCCTCTCAATGATTTTACCTGTAACAATTGGTATTAGATCGGGTCCTTTGATAAAAACCTAACTACTAGAAGGTGATCCTAAGTAGGTATAAAGATGGCTAAGAAATTAAAGAAATAAAATCAATAGTGAAAGGTTGTGATCAAGGCACTTGAATAAAAAATATGTACTTCAAAGAAAGATGTTAAAGAGGATGAGAAGGTTATCAATAACCTCAAAGATCATCTAGAAGATTCAAAGATAAGTTTGAGTTCAAAAAAGGAAATTTGTTTAAAAGAAAAGGACATTATGTGTGATGATTAAGTTTTCCATGATAGTGAAGAAGAAGTTGATCTATAGGTTGAGATCATGGGTGCACTTGGTGAACTAAAGGAGAAAAAGAAGAAGAATCATAAGATGATAAATATGATCAAAGGTCTTGAAGCACAAGTTAGTTCTCTTGAGGGAAGTTTGATAGAGTAAGCATGTAAAATAAAAGATGACATGGATAAAGAATTTAAGAGTGATAAGGAGTCTATCCAAGTTCTTAGAGGTCAGTTAATGGTTGTAATTTCAAGTGAGATAAAGAGGATGAGACCATTCTATTTCTCTCAATTTTAATTTATTTTCTTAGAAAATAATAATTAATAAACTATAACATTAGTCTATGTGTGATCTTGACTATATGACTTAGTTGCATTGTATGCACATAGTTGATCAAGTTATTCCTATCAAGTTACCTAGATAGGGTTGATGTTTTCATAGGTACGTAAGCTAGGGAGTTATCTTTGGAAAAACATAAATGGTATAGTGTGTCTTAGGTGGTGAAAATTCAAATCTTAAACATAGTAATGTTAGTTAGTGTGATAAAAAATACTAGGGTAAGGTCATCACAAATGTGTGATAGTAGGGGCCAAAATGACCAACATCAAGGTAGACATAGTTGGTAGGGTAGGTGGAGAAGGTAATCTCTAAAGGTCAGCATTAGGTTATGTAGGTGACTAAATTTTAATGTTTGAAATCTTGAGCATTAATGATCAGTGGTCATGAATGCAATCATCTATAGTCACCCTAACCATCGATAGTCACCCTGACTATCGATAGTCAGGGTATAAAACCCTAAAAGTGTGGAGGTTAAAAAGTTAGATGACTAGTTATTTTAACTCATTTGATTTTTGACTCTTGACTCTATGAGCTTGTGGATTTCACATTTTTTACAAGAGTGATGATGAGGTGGGGTTAATTGTTGACTGTGAGATTTATGTTGAGTTGATCAAAGTGTTAGACTGAGGATGCAGGGTAGACAAGAATCTGATCAGGTAGTGGGACCCAAGATTATTCCTTGATGATGGTAAAAAATGGAGGTATGGGCTGCACTAAAATGATATATTTTTTTGATTAGGTCATTTTTGGTTGTATTTGAGTTTGGTTGTTTTGGTATTTGTCTTGTTGAGTAGGTTTTGGGTCTTGACCTAGTTTTAGGTTTTATGTTATTATTATTAAAGTTTATAGGTGAAAATTTAAATTATAGGGTAGGTAGGTTGGGGGTAGGATAAAGGAAAAATTAAGGGTAACTAATTTTTGGATATGAGTGGTTAAGTAGGTATGGGGTAGGTAGGGTTTGGGATTTGCTATCGATAATCACACATAATAACCATCAGTCATCATATATGATCATTAACAATCTTAGGAAACTATAAATGGTCAAAGACCAAAAGATAAATGGGTATTTGATCATTAACAATCATAGTAACCATCAAAATTTGACAAAAGGGTCAAGTGTGTTTGATAAAAGGTTAAAGAAATAGTTGAGTTGTAATGTTGTATCATGGGAATGCTAAGGGTAGTTTGGGTAAAAAGTAGGTTTAAGAAGAGGTTTATATATTTTATATGGTAAAAAATAGGTGTTATTGTGTAGGATGAATGAGGTAAAAAAGGGTAAAGTCCATGGGCAATGTAGTGTATATAAAAACTAAGTGTGTTCATTATGTTTCAAGCATAGGATGAAATCTAGATATGGGATCAGGTTCCTCAAATATTTATAAAAATCCATCATGGGATGATGGATGATGACTTGGTGCACATGTAGAAATTTAGCCTCAAAATGATGATGCACTACCATCACATATATTGAGGTGTGACAATGATCATGGCCCTCATAAAGAAATGGGATCTAACCATAAACACCTTTCTCCTATTGACTAGAAACATGACTATCTTGATAGAGGATATACATAACATCACATGACTACCCATTCAAGGGGAGATGATATATCACATTGGGAGGGAAATGAGAGATGAGCTGATGGAGAAGCTATATGGTGATGATTATATGTTCACCATGTGACATGATGGATGCTTTATCTATAGACCTTTATATTAGAGGGATAGATAGGATTGGAGGCTAATGACCATGATGATGATGGTACTCTCATGTTTTGCAATGTCAGATTGGAGTAGTAAGAGGTTTTTGTATCTATTGTTGGGTGTAATAATGGAGATGCTACTAGGTCACATAGTGTTTTGTTGGGCACCTATGCTATTGGTTCATATATACATGGAGTTGTGGGGGTTAAAAGATTATAATAGGTATGACATCAATGTGGGGTTCATGCTACACTAATGGCCCTATGAGCACATCTAGGTTATGAGGATAATGGGGTTGCCATATGAAGGATATGCCCTAATGGAATTTAGGGTGGTTTTTATGTGGTGGAAGAGCAATTACATGCTCACAAGATCTATAGGAGGTGTATGAGATATTGATTGGTTAAGAGGGGCACTAGAAGGCTTAATGGTTAGAGATGTAGTGGGCCCATTATACTTGGCACATTTTATCATTTTAGAGTTATAGGTGGAATTTAGGGAGGAGAGAGGGTGAGACTGAACTCATCCCATTTTACAGGGTTCATAGGCAATTTATATTGATATAGGGTATTCTAGGTCCATTTTTAAGGTATAAGTGTGAGGATGTTAAGTTTTTGCTTCCATATCCAAAACTAGTGGAGATGGTTCTTGATCATGAGGAACTACTTAATATAACATAAATTAATGACATAGGTTATGTTTATGACTATATGACATGGTATTAGACCCTCTTTATAGTAGTATATTTTGGATGGGATCATGGGGTAGGTAGCTTATGGATATGGGCATAGCTAGTAGAGGTTCACAAGTACAGGTATAAGGAGTTGGCCCCAATGGATAGGTAAGAGTGGTATTATCCACTACACAATCATATGTCAAAACTTTATAGGGGTAGGTGGCTATATGACAAGTCTAATTTTCTATAGTATAGGGTCATCTAGCCACTGTGGCAAGTTAGAGGGACCATGTTAGGGCTACACTAGTTTAGGTCACCCAAGAGTGAGATACCCTGAAATAGACCAAAGGAATAGTAGCACAACCAATAGTTCCTATAGAGACCATTAATATGTAGAGGTACATAGCCACTTTATAGGAGTTTTAGTATTATGAGGTGATAGTCTTCACTCACTAACTATAAGAGCCTGATGGGGCATATATAAAGCTATCTTGGCATGTGGTACTAATGTGGTGACACTAGGTCAGTGGGACACATCTATAGCTAGATAGATATGTGCATCTTGTGGGCAGGAACTAGGCAATAATAATGCCCTAAGTGAATAGGTTATGACATGATATGCATAAGTGTATATGATTTTGATACTAGCTTGTGAGCCAATGTAGTGAGATGTATATGTTTTGAGAGAAATAGATGTACATTATTACATGTACTATTTTATTTTGATGAGATATGATGTAGATGATGTGATGATGATATATAGATATGGTTTTATGTTTTATGATTCATGGTTTTGATGTTCATATTTATTATGATTATGCTTATGAGATGTAGACTCTCTATCTTAGGCATGCGATGATTATGGATGACATTTATGATGAATGATTATACATGATTATGATGATGTGATGCTTTATTTTATATATGGTTATCATGTTTATGATTATGGTTATTGTTCATGGATTTGTGAAGTGGTTTATGATTATGGATGTGATGTTATGATCTATAGTTATTTTGTTGATGATAGCACATAAAGTAAGTTAGATAACCCAACTAGATGTGGGGAAAGAGATGAAAATCATGAGACATGAATCCAAATGGATACATGAACAAATTATGGGATGATAAGAAAAATTCATGATGCTTGTTTGTCAGTAAGGACTAAAAAAAACTAAAGTTATATTGTATTAAGAAACATAAGCCCTTATAATGCTTTGTATTAAAATACATTCATTGGTAAAAAGTTGACTTGATCACATTGTGTCAAGTTGTCTTGATCACATTGTGTCAAGTAAGCTCATTAATCCCTTGATTTGTAGGTGGTACAAAGGGAAGATAGTTAATAGGTGGTGTGAAGGGTAGTGTAACCTCTTATGGGTTTGTTTTCCCCTTATATAAGTGACCTAAAAACCATAATAGATAAGTCCATGTTTTAATACAAGGTGAGACTGATTGATGTAGGAAGTCTATTAATGTTATATATGAAAGTTGATTTCAACTTTCTTGAGATAGCTTGTTCTGATTTTGATATAGGGTCTTTTTATTTCTTTGTTTGGATAGGTATATCAATATGAATGATGTGGGAAGATTAAAATGATTTCTTTGACAAATTTGACTAAGCCATCCTTCAAGGGAGTGGTCTAAGTTTAGATTTGTTTATTTTGATAGTAGTCCTTCAGGGGAGCAATCTATCTTTTTAATCAATTTATATTCAGGAAGTTATCCTTCAAGGGATCAGTCTACATACTAGAGATATATGACCCAAGTGATATTTAGGTATCCCAAATTATTTTCATGCTAGCTTAGACATGGATAAGTCTATATAGGCTTAGAGATTTACCTTTGAGTGCAAAACCTAAAACACAAGAAGGTTAATGATAGGTAAAAGGAGTGGTTTTGAGAGACAATAACCATGGGATTATACCTAATTAGGGATGAAAAGTATCCATGAGCACCATGTCATGGGCAGATCTATGGTACCCATATTTATGATTAGGTTATGAATTTGCTGGTTAATCTCATGGTTCTATGTGGTAATTAGTTGTCCTCAAAGCGATGGGATGAATGTATGAGGAAGGTGAAAATATCATAAACCAAGGGATGAGCTTAAGTTAGAAAAAAAAGTGAGTTTGATACTTGTTTAACAAAATAAAAGATGTAGGTGAAAAGCATTGAGAGGCTTAGGGTCTGGTTTGCCTTCAAGAGAGGACAAATTATAAGCTCTTAATCTAAACTTGTGGGTTATGATGTAGGGTCTAAACTAACTAAAATCAAACTTGCCTCACTTGATTTTCTCCATATTGGTCACACGTTTATTTTCCTTTAGGATGAGGTCTTTGATGTTAAATTATTGTTCTTTTATGTTCTTGTTATAAGCATACTTGACTCGCTCTTAATAGACATAAATATGGTTAAGTGCGTCAATGAAATACTCATCAAGTAAATCAAGTCATGCTAGATGATCTTGATGATATTCACTCTAAAAAATGATGTAATATAAGGATATGTGAAGAGAGGGAATCTATATTTTAAAATTCAAGACCACCTCTACACTAAAGACCATAGAGAAAGGGGTAGCACTCGTAGAGGTTTGAATGCTAGTACGATAGTCCCATAAAGCAAAAAAGATGTTAAAATGTCAATCATAACCAAAATCATTGACCATTTTGGTTAACATCTTATTGATGGTTTTGTTAGAGGCTTATGCCTCTCCATTTTCCTATGGATGATAAGGCAAGGAAAAGATCTACTTGATGTCAAATGGGTCACAAAGACCTTAGAATTTTTTTTTTGAAATGTTTTCCATTATTGGTGATGATCTTATGAGTGATACTAAAATGATAGATGATATGATGATTGATGAAGATGACTATCTTATCAGATTTGGTTGAGATGAGAGGAAAAACCTCCACCCACTTGGTGAAATACTTGGTGCTGGTGGTGATGGAGTGGTGCTACTATGAATAATGAGGATTTATTTCCCCAATGAGATCTAGTCCCCATTGTGAGAAGGACCAAAATTACATGTATACTTGAAGGTAATGGGTCGATGCATGATGTAAATTATCATGTTATTGATATTTAACACATTTCTTCACATAATCATAATAGTCTTGGTTTATGGTGAGCCAATAGCATCCAAGGTGAAGGATACATTTAGCAACAAGTAGACCACTAAAGTATCCCCCACATATCCTATCATGTGTTTCCTAGATAGAATGGGAAATTTCATGGATACGTAATAAATGGATAAGGAGGCTATTGAAACCATGTTTTTAAAGAATTTTTCCTCATATGATATAATGAGATGTACTCTAAATAAATGCTCTTTGGGAATTCCTAGAGAGGTTGGGAAGAATGATGTTGAGGTTGAGGTAGTCAAGGGTTTACTCATACCAAATGTTTGATGGAGAATCATCCACACTATAAATGGTGAGTAGGTCATATTATATATAAGAAGGTGTGATAAAATTATGAATGGTGACAAAGATCTTATAATTAGAAGGTGTAAATTGGATCTAGGAAGCAAGGGAAGTCATTGTCTCTGCAAACTTGTTGGTGGATCATGAAATAGATTAGATAAGGTAATGAAAAATTTATGTTAAGAGTACATATAGTAGCTATTTTTATTATTGTAAGACATAATTTTTACAATGGTAAGATCCATTAATCTAGTTAACCACAAGTTGGGAATTTCCAAAAACATTGATTGTCTTAAGTCTGAAGGCTAGAGCAGTCTAGAGACCTATTACTAGTGCTTCATACTCCATCATAATATTGGTGCACTTAAAATCAAGTTTGAAAGAAAAAGGAAGAGGTTCAACATAAAGGGGAATGAAAACAAATCCAGCACCCCCATTGCACTAGCACTTTGATCTGTTGAAGAACATGGTCATTTGGTAGGTGACATCCTCTTGAGAAAGAGTCATGATGGACTAATCTAGAAATACAAGTGGAAGTGGTTAGTTTCTTGGTAAAGGAGATTTATCCAATTTATTTATAATGACTTGACATTCAAGTTATTTATACTAGAGTAAATCAAGGTTAAACTCAGCTAGAAGCATGAGCCACTTAGCCATACACTAGTATTGGTATGGTTTAGAGTGTATGTACTTGAGTGGGTCAGTGTTGGTGATGACAAAGGTTTTTTGATTGAAGAGGTAATGATGAATTTTGGAATCCATAAATAATAAATAGATTCAAAGCTTCTTGGTATGAGTGTACCAAGTCTCATATTCTATAAGTGTTCAACTTATATAATAGATAACTTGCTCTTTGTTTTGTTCATCACAGTGAGCAAGCATTGACCCTAAGGAATGGTTCGTGGTAGAGATGTAAAGGTATAAGGGTTGATCCCCTATAGTAAGGATAAGAATGGGTGGATAAATAAGGTACTATTTTATTTAATGAAAGGCTTATTGATATTCCTTAATACACTTAAAATATTTATCTTTCTTGAGAAGATGGTAAAAGGGTTGGCATCTATCTAATAACTAAGAGTAGAAGTGATGGATGGATTGGAGATTCCCTTGTAGACTATGGAGTTGATGAAGGTGGGTTGGAGGTGGAATATTAAGGATCACTATAAATTTGGTAGGGTATACTTTTATTCCTTGAAAAAAGATGATAAAGCCAAGAAGATTTCTAGATAAGAACTTAAAAACATATTTTTTGGGTTTGAGTTGGACATAGAAATGGATTAGGTGATCAAAGATAGTCTTGAGAACTTCTAGATAATCCTTGTGATATTTGGATTTATCAAGGATATAATCTACATAGTCCTTTATAATTTTTTGGATGAGATCATGGAAGATATAGGTCATTACACACTAGTAGGTTGCTCTAGTATTATTCAGACTAAATGGCATGAACCTATAGCAGAAGGTTCCACATGGGGTGATGAAGGGATTATTATGCTAATCCTTAAGGGAAATTAAGATCTGATTATATCTTGAGAAACCATCCATGAGAGATAACATCTCATGGCTAGATATGAGATAAAAAAAAATTGGTCAAATCTAGGTAGAGGGAGTCATCCTTTGGACAAGCAAGGTTGAGGTCATGATAGTCAACACATATTTAGTGATGGGAATGGTATTCAAAATCCCTTAGAGATATTCAATGTGTTGGATGAATTTAATAAATAAGAGGTGTTGAAGTTCTTATTTGACTAGAAGGGTGATATGAGTGTGCATCTTGTTAAGCATTTGCCTAATAGGCTTAGAGTCAAGATGGATGATGATTTTACGGAGAGATATGGAAGGGTTGATTCTGGGCATATCTTAATAGGACCAGCAAATTATATGATTCAATCATGAAGGAAGGAAGGGTAATCTTATTTCTCTAAGTAATCTAAGGATTGACCAATCTTTACAATGTGAGGGTTATCCTGAGTGCCCAAGTTGACATCGATAGTGGATTTTCTCAACATGGTTTGGTTTTTAGGAGGAAGGGATTTGTGGATAAAATAATCCCCTATACCAAGATAGGTGATAATGGAATCATCATCTTGATGATGGATGGTGTGGATGGTAGGAGAATCATTTTATACCATTTTAAGATGAATTAGAGGAAAGGTTTTAGTTTGGATGCCCTTTTGATAGGTTAGGGGACCCAAAATAATGGTATTGAATAAAAAACATTAGATATGATGGTTTCAAAATCCTCAAACTTTGAAATTAGAAGCAAATGGTCAAGTAAAATAGGTGGTGAATGAAGTAAAAAGTGGATGATAAATTTCCCCATAGATGAAATTAGTTTGGAAGTTGGGAAGCTTAAAATAAATGATGGTTCTAATATTGGGATTGTAATTAGTGTTATGGTCAAGATTCCCATACTCTTCAAGAGTAGGGAAGGCATCCAAGGCCAAAATATGATACTCTCTCAGTGAGAGATGTTGGAATGTAGGTTCCAAGGGGTCCTTTATGGAGATCTGAGAAGAAGGGAAAGATGAGCTAGTTGAAGCTTCATCGATGGTAAGGATGGAGTTTTTATTGGTTGGTGGTGAGGTGGATGAGTGAGGAATAAAAATTTCATTGGGTTGATATGTCATATTGTAAGATGCAAAAGGACTAGGGTCAGCTAGTATGGTGATGACCTGACCCTCGTGTTGAAAAATGACATATTGATGCAAGGTGGATGGAACACAACTTATGGTGTGGATCCAAGGGCATACAAGTAAGATATTGAATTGGAACTTTCCTTATACACTGTAAAAGAGCTCTGAAAACATGCAAGTTTCTACATAAATGTGGAGAACAACTATCCCTAAAGTTATGTCCATAGTATCATTAAAGGAATGAAGGACTATTTAAATTTTTTACATGATATTATTTGGCATGTAGAGTTGGTCATAAGCATGAGAGGAGATAATATTGATACTACCTCCCTCATAAATCATCACCCTTTTGATGTGGGTTTGATTGATGTATGTATTGATGAATAGGGGAGGATCCAGATCTTTAGGATGAATATAAGGTATTTTTAAATCCTTAAATGTGACAAGGGTAGAAATTCAAAGGGATTTGAAAAAGATAATAAGAGTTTGAGGGTGTTTGGGTTAGACTTCTATAGATTACATGGCCTCTATAATTACTTGTTGGTGATGGGGTGAGGTGTTCATTAGTTTGTATAGGCTCATCTTCACCAATGTCTAGTAAAGCTATTTTAGAATTAATCATTAGATAGATTCAAAAGGGTTGGAGGGAGAGGCACCTATAATAGATATTTTGATTTTTAGTGAAGATGAAGTTGTTTGAGTCTAGTTAGAAGGGTGAGGGGTAGAATAATATGTATATGGAATGGACAGTTTGGCATTTCTCTTATACTTTTTTGGGTCCAAGATTAGGTGACCATATGGATAGTGTGGATGAGGGGAAGTGTTGGGATGAAAGGCTACTTTAACTACTCCTTAATCTTGGATGAGAGTGCAAGAATGGGTAAGTGTTGGATAAGTTTATTTGGTGGTTGAGTTGATAATGGGCTAGAGATAGGTTCATCTAATAATACATCATCCTCATCCCGTCAATTATGGATAAGTTCTTGGAGAGATTTTTAATTCTTTGTGTCATGTTGATGTGTCTTGTGGTATGAGTAGATTACACTATCATTGAACCAAGATGGTTTAAGACTTGAAGGGCCAAAATTTTTTATAGGTGGCATGTTTAAGGAATAAGTTTTTAATAACCTTTGTAAAATGGCTGAATAAGATTTGAGAAAGGTGTTAAGGGTGATGGGATTTTGGTTTTTGGGGTGGGAGCCTTCTTAGAAATAGGTTTCACCATGGAAGTTATGGGTGGTAGAATGGGTTTGGTAGGTGGGTTTGAATAGGATTTCTTGTTGTTGGATGGTTTTGAGGAAGAAGGTTTAAAGGTGAGAGATTTGGAGGTGGATGATTGAGATGATGAGGGTTTAGAGATAGGTAGGTAGGTAGAGGTAGATAGTTTTGCTAAAAATGATAGGGAGTTTAATATTTTGGAGGGGGTAGATAAAGATAGGATAAAAGGAGGACATTTAATTTGGGTAGTTTTGTGAGGGTTCACCTTCTTGATAAAAGTATGATATCTTAGGATAGAATAAGGATGAGGTCCCAAGATATAAGGTAAGAGGGAAGTGGGTGGTATGATTCTAGTTCTAGGTGGGAGTTTGGGTGGATCTACTTTCTTGGTTGGTTTGGTTAAGGTTTTATTTGGTGGACTAGATAGGGTTAAGACCAACTTCAAAGATGGGTGTATAAGGATAGGAGTATAAAGTACCCATAGGTTCTTAATAGGTTTGGTGTAAGGTGATTTGATAAAGGTGTTGAGGTGATGATATGTTTAAGGTTAGGTGTGATTGAAGATGGGGTGGATGAATATGAGGTTGAAGGTTCATGATTGTTTTGACAGGGGAGCCTAGGACAGTGCCAAAAGGTGGCTCAATTTGTATTGGGTTGAGAAGAGAATTCTAGGCTTTGGACAAATTTAGAGAAGTGTTTGTAAGTTGGTTTGGTTACATGGGAATAATATTCAAAGATTATGCCCATAGTTTGAGGTAATGGAATGGTTTTTCACCCTTGTCCTTTATAAAAGGTCCCATGATTTAGGAGAGTGTTTCTTCGATACAAGGAGTAGATAAGGTGATCTCTCTTTGTGGAATTGTTTTCAAAGAGAGAGTGGGTGGTTCCATGATGAGGGAGGAAGGTGTGATGTTAATGGTTGCCTTCATTGGTATCTCTTTCAAATGAGGGGTGGGTAATATTATTATCTCATCAAGTGAAGAAAAGGATGTGGTTCCTTCTTTTGTTTGGGTATCCAAAGGAATGGAGGGTGATTCCACCACTTCAATAAGTGGAGTGGAGAAAGAGGTAATTGAGATAGTGGTTTCCTTAATGATGTGTTTACTGATAATTACACTGACTATATGGACCTCATGAGCATGACATGATTCTGGTTTATTGTCATCATGGTTGGTAGGAGGGGCACGATTAGGAAAAGGTTGTAGAAAGATGTCGAGTGACTAATTTAGGGGTGTATTAGGATTATCCAATGCAAGTTCCCTTTTATCATTCAAGTTTTGGAAAATGGTTTTGAAGGTTTTACACCTAATAATGTCATGTCCAATGACATGGTGAAAATCACATAGATCGCTCTCATTGTACCAACTGAGCATAGGGTAAAAAACATCAAATTATTGGGGAGGTTTGGTGGGGAGAAGTTGTATGATGTTGGATTTGAGTAACTTATCCAAAACTAAAGCATATGAATCCCCTAGCAGTGTGTATTGTTTTGGTGTTGCTTGGTTTTGATTTTAGGTTTGTTGATAGGAGGAGTTAGAGGAGTTGGTTTGGTTAGATTGATTGAAAACTAGAGGTGGAGTGGTTTTAAGGACAACCATATTTGTGACTATATTTAGTTTGGTGTTAGGGTGGTTAGATTGGTTAGTGGTTTTGGATGGGGAAGGGTCATTAGATTTGTTAGTGATATCTTAGTTTTAACTTCCTCTCATTGATGGTCTTGATTTCTAGTTTACATGCCATGGTGAAAGCCTCATCAAAAATTTTCAAGGTTTGAACCTATAGAATGGGGGTAATTTGTTTGACACAAGCCAGAGATAAAATTTCAATCAACTTGGGTTGGGTAATAGAGAAAGAGATTTATTTGATAAGACCTCTCCATCGAGCTATGAAATTGGTAATTGATTCATCATTGAATTACCTAATGGATTAGATGTTGGTGATAGAGACCTTAGATATATTGATTTAAAAGTCATCTAAAAAGGTTTAGGTGAGTTTGGAAAAGTAAAATATGGAGTTCTTAGTGATATCACTAAAAAATCTAATGTTGGTCTAGACAAAGACATAAGAAAGGTGTGAAGGAAAAGAGCATCATCATAGGAAATCAAGTAGCAAGAATGCTAAAATTCTCTTAGGTGTTGTTGGGGGTCCTCTTTTCTTTGGAATATATAAAATCTAGGTATTTCTCATTGAGGAGGGTAAGGTTAGATAGGGATTGATGGGTGAATAGGTTCATTACAAATTTGGTCCTAAGATAAGAGGTTTTGATCCCCAGAGATAGATGACTCTAGGTTGGTAATTTTGTCCATCAATATTTTGACCAAATATATTTGAGGTTAGGAAGTTCCATAATTATATGGTAAGTTTTGTTGGGGTTAGGTGGATGCAATATATGGATAACTGGTATAAGGTTGAGAAGATGCCAAATGTTAGTATGTGGTCATTGAGGGTTGAAATGATGCCACATAAGGGTTAATGGGCACAAGAGGTTGTGTAGAAGGTGACATGTATGGGTTAATAGGCAAAAGATATTGGGTGGAAGATGGAGGTATGTATCCTTGAATATTAGTAACATAGCATGGGTAGGGTGCCATAGGTATTTGTTGATGAGTTGATGTGGGCTGGTTTGGAGGTATGATTAGATTAATATATTGGAGAATTGATATGGATTGGATTAGAGGTATGGATGGATTAATTGGTTGTGGATGAGTGGTAACTCAATTATTGATAGGTGGAAGGATCAAATTTATAGAAAACATCACATTTTAAAGTGGGGTGGACATTGGTGGGTTGGCAGTGATAAGGGGAATAATGAAAATATGGGTAGAAGGTATCCCCATAGTAGGTGGAATATGGGTAAAAAAAGGTGAGGTTTCCCCTATGTTGGAGAGGTTTTTGGTTGATGTATGGGTTGTTTGGTTATTGGTTGGGTTATTTTATTGAGTTTGGATGGAGGCTTTTCAATTTATTTTTCTCATTTATTAATTTTGAAAGTAAATAAGAGAAGGCTAGTAATAGGGTGTGTAGAAGAATACCTTGTATAATGTGCATACGAATCCAGATGAATGTGGGAAATATTCTTTGGCTATGAAGGAATAAATTTAAAATCACAAAAGACACTAAAACTTGGTGAAAGAATCCCAAAATGATTCGGCCTGAGTGATGATACTTTGGGCCTTCGAATGTGGTTTTGACAAAGCTTCAGGTCACTAATGATATTACTTTATAAAAGGATGTTGGATACCTAAAAGAGAAATTTAATGAAAATTGCTTTATTTACTCCCTCCTTTCACTTCCTCCTCTCTCCCTTTTATAATCATAAGTTTCTATTTTCAATAGAGGAAGTTACTAATTTGATCAAGGATAAAGTTGCCAAATCTCATATCTTTAAAATCTAGTTTTAAAGGTAAGTTAATCTTCTAATAGTTTCTAACCTATCACAAGATCTATAAATTATTTTAAATTTTTAAAGAAGAAATGGGGACCTAACCATTGATGATTAGGTAAATCGTTGATAGTTTAGGCCAACTATCAATGGTTTAGGCCAATCATCGATGGTTTAGGCCAATCATCAATAGTTTAGGCTAACCATCAATGGTTGAGGGATCAAAGAGACTTGGTGATCAAATGGGGAATTAAATGATGCCTTAGGTGGGTGGTTTAATAAGTTTAAATTACAAATGTGTCTAATGAGATAGGTGGTCTACTAGACACAATGTCAAACAAGGATCTGAAGTATCATGACATCAAAACTATTGTGTTTAATTTTTAGGTGTCTATATATTTCCCCTTTTTATTGTTTATCTTTAAACAAGATGTAAAAAAAATAAGATGTTGGTCCAGGTCTAGTTTCCCCAAGTGTGGGAGGAGATATTCCCCTTAAATCTGGAGATGATTGAGGTAAAAGAAAAATTGGGTCAAGGTTTGATAAAAGGGTAAATGGGTGTTCATAAAGTGGGTGATATATAAAAGGGTTGGGGAATTCAAGACATGCACCTATGTACCAAATATAATTAAGAGTGATATTCAAGATTGAACAAAGACTAAAATTACGAATGTTGTAAAATAAGGTTATGGTTTAGAAGGACAAGATAGATTAATCGGTCCATAATATTGGTCATAGCTAATCGGGTAATATATATCAAGCCATCCAGATAGGGTTAGTGTGGGTTATAGGTATATAAGCTAGGAAATTCTCTTATGAAACAACATAAGTGGTTGGGTAGTGTAAATTTCAAATGGTCAATATTGGAAAAATTGGTTGGAGTGGTCAAAAGACCACGTAGAGGCATCACAAAACATGAAAAGAGGTATGGTTAAGATTTAAAAACATCAAGGTAGACATTCTATAATAGTTAGTGGATTGGGGATTGGGTGAGGGGTAGACGAGTTGACTCAAACTACACTAGGTGAGTGGATGTTATCTACATAATTCCATGGACAAAGTATCTAGAAGGAACATTAGGCCAAATGTAGTTCTAGATAGGAGTTGGTTGAGGAAGAAGGTTTATTTTTTGAAAAAATTTAGAAAAATGTGAGGGACCCTAACCATCGATGGTTAGGGTACCCCAAGGGTCAATTGTTGATGGTTTCCTTAACCATCGATGATTAGGGTAAAACCCTAAAAAGCTCCAAGGTAAAAATTAAAAATAAGAAATCTTGCTACTCATTATTGACCTCAAAAAATAGTGTTTAGAGATTGAGTGATTTGGATTATTGTGTGGAGTGTCTAACTTGCTAAAGTGGAGAGTGGTGATTAGGTTAGTACATGTGTTCAAGTGTTTGACAAATAGAGGGAAGATGAGGATATGGCTGAATAGTGATGTGACGGATTTATCCATGCCATTGATCATGGAATTAGGTAGGTTTTTTTTTAAAATTGGTAAAATATGTATAATAAAAATATAGAGAGTGATTATTGGTAGGGTAAGTAGCTTAATATTGGTTTGAAACCCATAAGATCAGGCCAAGATGCCCTAAACCTAGGTTGTGATAAAATAGTCAAAAATCTTGGTAAAAATAAAAGTGGTAGAATGGGGGTAGGTGAAAAGGGTTGAATAGGGTAATAATAAATGTAATTTTTATGTTTTAGAATCAATTGGGGTTAGTTTTGGGAAGGCTAAGCAGTAGGGTTTTTCCACCGCCGGTCATACATAGTGACCATCAGTGGTTCAACCCAACCATCGATGGTTGACATTAGGGGTCAAAAAGGGGTCTAAGGACCATTGATAGTTCCATAAACCATAAAAAATTTGTAAATATGGCCAATGGGTAATTTACCAAGTGTAGGTAAAAGGTGTATAGGTGGGAAATGCATAATGTATAAAGGAGATTGTAAATGGGAGAAATTGTAAAGTAGGTAGAAATACAATATAGTGTAGTATAGGAAGAGGTTGTAGGTTAATATAGGTAAAAGTGCTTGAGATTGAAAAATATGTGAAAATAAAGGTAAAAGGTGATTTTTTGGTAGTATAGGTCAAATTATAAGGGTTAATACTAACGTGATTATTTTGTAGGCCAAGAGAAGATTTAGATGAGGGATCGACTCTTAAAGATAATTGTCAAGGTTTGAGATGGGATGACAGATGTTGAGTGGAAGATGGATGATATGGGCTTAGGGGCCATGAGGAATTAACAAAACTTGTTGTGAGATACAATGATGATTGTGTCACTTATTAAGAGATTGAATCATACCAAAAACATATTCCTATTTCCTATTAGGGAGATGTCCATTCTATCATAGGATGTTCATAGGATCACTCACCTTTTAATTTAGCGGGACATGATATACCACATTGAGAGCTATGAGTGGGAATATTTCGTGGATTGGATATATGATATAGATCAGGTTGAGACCAGATACCATATTGGTGGAGTTTTTTATGGGTTATTATATTATATGGCCTAGAGGATAGATGTCTTTTAATCATGATGATGGTGGGTATATCCTACTTTGTGGTACCAAATTTTAGTAGTGGTCAGTCTCCATATTTTTTATTAGGAGTGCTAATAGAGATGCATCTAGGGGGTACTATTTTTGGATGGTCCCCAGTGTTGTTGGTGTAAATACATAGAGAGCTCTAGGTCTTCAAGGCATGGAGATGATATGGGATTAGCATCAATTTTGTGTTCCATTGCTAGGCATATGAGCATATATAAAGTGCTAAAACCTCTTGGGATTTCATGAGATAGATATGCACTAACTCACTATAGGGTTCGTTTCATAAGGTGGTGAGGTGATTATGTACTTATCAGAGCTAGTGGTGGATCCAAAGATATAGATTAGTTTTGAGATGCCATAGAGGGTTTGGTGGAAATAAACATTGTATGGAGGCCTTATGTGAGTTAGCCTCTCTAGATAGGTTATAGGTACAACATGTTGTCATTACAAATTTGGTAGTGGGTTTTTGGTAGATGGGATGAAGAGAGTGAAGACATCCTAGTAGATCAAGTTTGGAGGTAGTCCATGCTAGTATAGGATACATCACCAGTTGTGCCTCAATACCAGAGGGAGGAGGCAGAGTATTCACTACCAGAGCCGTAACTAGATTTTTTTTTGTTATATTATGAGGATATTCCAATGAGATATCCTATAGATGTTGTCAAGGTTATAGATGGATACATGGGATGTTACCAAGCTAGGTATGTGGCCAAAAATTTTGGATGGGGAGATGGGGGTTAACAACCCATGGATGTTGATCTAGCATAGGTATAGGGTGGAAGACCAGATGATCGGACAATAGTAGCCCTTACATTGGCATAAGCCTAGGTGATAGGTTTATATGGGTAGGTGATGGTATTATAGGCATAGATAGTCACTTTATAGGGGAAATTTATCACTCTAATAGGCGAGTTCAATCAGGTGAGATCTACTCTTGGGGTGGTCACACAGGAGAGGAACTCTTTGAGACAGAGAGGTGGAGTGACCATAACAACAACAGGATCAGTTGACTCAGTGTTGAGGGCATGGTATCTGGCCACCATGTAGGAATTTATTTATTGTAATTTTATGGTGCTATCCTAGCTACCAGATGTAATGAGATATGGGGAGTATATGGCCAACCTAGCTAGGGGTCAAGCAATAGCTACACTAGGTTAGTGGTCATTGAATATAGTGTAGGTAGGTAAATTAGGGGGTTTACCACTAGATTGAGGGATAGGTGCATG
Source organism: Torreya grandis (assembly GCA_037957365.1). Classification (NCBI taxonomy): domain Eukaryota; kingdom Viridiplantae; phylum Streptophyta; class Pinopsida; order Cupressales; family Taxaceae; genus Torreya; species Torreya grandis. The sequence goes on along the minus strand of JARHVA010009474.1, from coordinate 154,716 downwards.
TGGTTCCAATTTTGGTACCCCAAGGCCTTGAGATATGATAATTATATGATGTATATTTTGGTATATATTTTTATACTAGCCTATGTGCTAGTGAGGTGAGATGTATTTATGAGAGATATATATTGTGACATGTATTATTTTTATATGATGATGATGTTTATGATTATACTTTTGATTATGTTTATTCTCGTGTTGATCATGTAGATTAGGATGCTAATTTTTTTTATGATTATCCATATTATGATTATGATAATGTTTATGATTATGCTTGTGATTATGGTTATAATGATTACAATGTGATGTTGATTTTGATGATTATAATCATGATTTTTGGTTATCATCTATTAGTTTAGGTATGATTATGATGTCATTATTGTTATAATTATGTTGATTAGGATGTTGATGTTAATGTATGATCATGAGTAGTTTTGGTTATGATTATGGCTATGTTGATTGGAAATTTGAGGCATGATGATGATAATGTGGTGAATGGACTATTTTAATTTAAGTTAGTTTAAACAATAGATTTAATGATATTTTGGGTGATGCATTGAGACATATACAAATGTTATATTAGTATGATATGATAGCATAGTGGATAGGTTTGACGTGATAATATTTTTTAGATTAGTATTGGTATTGTGTGGATGTGATTTGGATTGGTTTAATGTGATTGGTTTGGGAGGAAAATGTGCAAGATTATTTTGGTCATGAGAATGTTTGATAGTGTGGAAAGAAAACAAAGAAAAACAAACATGTTCTCATGTCTCAATAAATGGATAAGGAAGAGACATGTTGCTTTGATTAGTAAGAACCTAATAATAAAAAACCATAGTTGGATCAACTTAGTGAACACAAGCCCATCGGGTGCTTTGCAAGAGCATTCTTTGATTGAAAACAAGGGTGTTTTGATCAATTCATATCAAGTAAGCTCATAGTCCTTTGAGTTTAGGGAAGAATGGAGGAAATTTGGGTGATCAATAGGAGGGTGAATGGTAAGTGGTAACCTGATGTGGGTTAGCTTTCCCCTTCTATAGGTGACTAAAGAGTTGTAGTATACAAGTCCATTCTTTATTATGAGATGTAGATTGATCAATTCAAGAAGTCTACCAATGCTAGATATAGGAGCCAATTGTAGCTTATTTGGATTTTAATAGAGTTTTATTTATTACTTCTTCTTTTTTATTGAGTTGTTGAAACTGATCGATGCAAGAAGCTTAAAATGATTATGATTAACTATCCTTCAAGGGAGTGGTCTAAAATTTTATTTTTTATAGCTGTCCTTTAAGGGAGTAGTTTATAATACTATAATTTTGAATGTGAATTTAGACATGGACAAGCATACTTAGGGTTAAAGGTTCACCCATATGGAAGCAAGATTTTAGCACAAAATATTATTTGGTAAATGAAAGGGATGGGTTGAGGAAAAACTAATCATGGGAATCCATCTATAGAGAGATGAAAAGTATCCATGAGAACCATGCTACAGGTAGAGCCTAGGTACCCATACTTAGGATTAAGTTTTATCTATGATAGATGAATCACATGGTTCTAAGTTATAATCAATTATTCCCAACAAGAAAAGGGAAATCTAAGTGAGAGGGGAAAAAGGTTTTATGGACCAAAGAATGAACTTAAGTTAGACACAAAAGTGAGCTCGATCCTATTTTAATAATAGAAAGGATGCAAATAATAATCATTGATAGGCTTGGGTTCTATTTTTCCTTTGAGTGAGGACAAATAGTAGGCACTAGATCCATACCTATAGGTTATAATGTAGGGTCCCAATTAATTAAAAGTGAACTTGCATTTCTTGGCCTTTTCTATGTTAGTGACATATTGATTTTCTTTTAGGATTAGCTATTCAATGTTGAATTATTTATTTTTAAAATGTTTGTTATATGCATGCTTGATTCACTATTGATAGACATGAAGATGATTGAGCATGGCAAGGTGATGATCATCAAGAAGCTCTAGGCATGTGAGGCATTCTTGATGATAGTCACCTTCAAAGAAGATTTCATGTAAGGATATGTGAAGTGATAGAATTTTTATTTCAAGAGACAAGACTCCCTCAACTCTAAAGATGAGAGAGAAAGGTGTTGGATCCATAGTAGTTCAGATACTAGTGTGATAGTCCCATAAATAAAATGGGATATGGAGGTGCCAATCCCAACTAGAAGTACTGACCAATTTTGTGAGAATTTTGATGAGGCTTTTATTGGAAGATTATGATTGTCTACTGTCTTGTGGATGACAAGGAAATAAAATCTTAAATTTATGTCAAAAGCATCACAAAGTTCTTGAAATTTCTTTTTTTAAAGGGCTTTCTATTATTAGTGATGATTTTATGCAGGACACCAAAGTGACAGATGATGTGGTGGTTGATGAAGTCAATGATATTTTTGGCTTTGGTTGATATAAGTGGGATGGATTACATCCATTTGGTTAAGTATTTCAATATAGTGATGATATATTAATGACCTTTAAAATAATGGGGGTTAATTTCCTCAATAATGTCAATGCCCTATTACAAGAAGGGACAATAATATTGAGATACTTGAAGACCATGGGGAGGTGTATGATGAAGGTTAGCATGTTATTGACACTTGATGCATTTCTTGACATAAGCACAATAGTCTTGATTAAGTTTGGGCTAATAATAGCCTAGGTGAAGGATATATTTGGTGATAGCTAAGCCACTAAAGTGTCCCTCACAAATACCATCAAGGACTTCCTTGATGGCATGAGAAGCCTCATGATTAGGGAAACAATAGAGAAGGATTCCATAAAAAGCTTGTTTGTAAAGAATTCCTCCTAAAATGGTGTAAGAAGAGGTACCCTAGGTAAGATCTCTATGAGCATTATTTGAAAAATCAGAGGGGAGAATGTTGAGGTTAAGGTAATTGACAATTTGATCATACCAAGTATCAGAAGATGATGTTTCCACACTACAAATGGTGAATATTAGAGATAATATAAGATGGTGTGATGAAATGGGGGATGGTGACAAATAGTTTGGACTTGGTAGGTTGAGATGGAATTTGGGATGTAAGGGATGCCATTATGCCTATAAATTTGTTGGTTAATTGATGAATGGATTGATTAATGTAATGATTAAATGATGCCAAAATAACATCTATGAATTGTTTGTAATTTAAGAGGACATCATTTTTGCACTAATAAGATCCATTAACCTGGTTGATGACTAGTTGGGAGTCACCAAAGATACTGATTATTTTCACTTCCAAAGCTAGGGTAGTTTGAAGACCTATGACTAAGGCTTCGTATTTAGCTACATTATTGGTGCACTTGAGGTTGAGTTTAAAAAAGAGAGGAAGAGGTTTTCCATTGAGAGGAATGAGGATTATCCTAGCACCTCAACCATTTTATTACTTTGATCCATCAAAAAACATGTCATTTGATGGGGGGGATACCTCTTTGGAAAGAGTTGCAATAGAATCATCAAGAAAAGTAAGAGGTATTGGTTGATTATCGAGTAGAGGAGATTCAACTAATTGGTCAATAATTACATGTATTTTAATGGAATTTTGTGTTAGGAACTCAAGATTGAACTCAACTAAACGCATGAGCCACTTAGCCATACATTGGTTTTGATATGGACTAGAGTGCATATACTTTAGAGGGTAAGTGTTAGTAATGACATAGGTTTTTTATTAAGATGTAAGATATGAAGACTAAGACAAGGCAATGTTTTTTAGGATGGGCATACTAGTTTTCATATTCAATTAAGATTTGGTTGTTGTAATAGATGGCCTACTCTTTGTTTTGTTCATCATGATGGGAGAGCATTATACTAAGGGAATGGTCTATGGTGTATATATATAGGTAAAAGGTTTGATCATCCTTAGAAGGGGTAAGGATAGGTGGAGATAGAAGGTACTCCTTAAATGAGTCAAAGGCTTGTTGTAATTCTTTGGTCTACTTAAAAGAAACATCCTTCTTGAGGAGCTGGTGGAAGGGTTGGCATTTATCTGATAGTTGGTAGATAAATCATCAGATTGAATAAAGCTTACCTTGCAGGCTATGAAGTTGGGTAAGGTTGATAAGAGGTAGCATCTCCAAATTAGCTCTAACATTGGTGAGATCCATTTCAATTATATAAAGGGAGATGATGAAGCTAAGGAGTTTTCCTAATAAAAATCCATAGATACACTTCTTGGTATTGAGCCTAATATTGTAATGTATTAATCATTCAAATATGATGGCAAGAATAGATAGATGGTCATAACAATGTTTGGATTTCCTATGAAGATCATCTAAATAGTCATCAATAGTTTTATAAATGAGGTCATGAAAGATATAGGTCGTGACCCACTAATAAGTTGCCCCTACATTATTTAGTCTAAAGGGCATGACCCTATAGAAAAAGGTTCCCCATGGGGTGATAAAAGAATTTTTATGTTGATCTTTAGGGGCAATCAAGATCTGATTATATCTTGAGAAACTATCCATGAGAGATAACATTTCATGGCTAGCTATGAGATCAACAAGTTGGTCAATATTAGGTAGATGAAAGTCATCTTTAGGGTAGGTGAGATTGAGGTCACAAAATTCAATGTAGAGGAAAAATGCCCCTATGGGTTTGGTAATGGGAATGATATTATAAAACCATTGTGGATAGTCAATGGGTTGGATGAAGTTAATGGATAGAAGGCATTGAAGTTCTTGTTTGATGAGAAGAGCTATATGGTGATGCATAGGATGAAGTTTTTATTGAATTGGCTTAACCTCAAGATGTTGATGATGTTATGGAGATAAATAGAAGGATAAATTATAGGCATGTCTTGATATGACCAAGTAAATGCTATGCTATGGCCACAAAGGTAAGAAGGGTAATCTTTTTGCCCTTCAGGGGTTAAAGATTGGCTGATTTTGATGATGTGAAGGTCCTCTTCAGTTCCCAAGTTGACATCAATGGTTGGTCCGTTTATCATTATTTGATTCTAAAGAGGGAGAGATTTATGGATAGAATAATCTCCCACACTAAGGTAGGTGATAATATAATTTTCATCTTGATGTTGGATGGTGTTGATGGTGGGAGAATCATGTTTGATCATTCCGGGTGAATGAGAGGAAGGATTTTAGTTTGGCCATATTTATGATAAGTTAGGGGACCTAGACTAATAATGTTGATAAAAAAGATAGATATGATGATGTCAGAGTCCTCAAATTAGAAAGATGGGGTTGGTGAGGATGGAATTTCTTTGATAGTGGTAATAATGGGTCTAGGTGATGTGGGTGCTTCTAGTGAATCAAACCTAAGACCAAAGAACTCGTGAGGTTTCTAGGTTTTAATAATGGGAAACTCATGAGTTCCTTATTCATATATGCCAAAGCCAAATCCCTTCCAATAACATCAATAAATTTAGGGTTTGGCAAAGGTTGGGTTGTGTAGGTAAGGAAAGTCAGAGGTAAAGGGATAGATACATGGAGTAGTGGTAAGATCTAAAAGTGATCGATCAAGTCCCCCATAGACAAAATTCATTCAATTTTTAGGAAACCCAAAGGGAATAATGGTAATGATTTTGGGGTCATAGGAAGGTTTGTTTTGAATATTCTCATATTCTTATGGATTAGGCAAGGCATCTAAAGTAAGAAGGTGATATTCCGCTAATGAGAGTCATTGAAATGTTGATTTTAGGGGGTATTTTGATGAAATTTATGATAAAGGAATAGATGAGATAGTGGATGCTTCATCATTATGGTGAGGGGAAATATTACTGATGGCCATCAATGAGGTGGTTTGATTAGAAGCTGGTTGTGGGTTAGATGAAGGAGGAATAAGAATGTCATTAGGCTGATTTGTCATATTGTATGAAGCAAAGGGACTAAGATCATCTTTGATTGTAATAACTTATCCCTCATGTTCAAATTTGATGCATAAATTTAAATTAGAAGGGATGCAACTCATTACATGGATCTAAGGGCATCTGAGTATCAAATTATATTAGATTTCACCCTCGATAACATAAAATAATTTAGGAATGGTTTAGGGTCCCAATGAATGTGGGCACTATGGTCCCTAAGGTAGTTTCCAGGGTATCATTAAAATAATGAAGGATCATTATACTCTCAGACATGATGTTTATGGGGAGTTGAATTTAATAATTTGCATGGGAGGAGATGATGTTGATGTTATCTCCTCCATTAATCATTACCCTTTTGACATGGGTTTGATTAATGTATGTTGTGATGAAGAGTGGGGGATCAAGATCTTCAGTATGGAAAGGTAGGATTTTTTGAATCCTAAAAGGTGATAAGAACAACTTGGTAGAGGGCCCCAATAAAGGATAGAAGAGGTTTTGGATCATCAGGTTAAACCTCTATGAAATGTAGATCCTTTATTAATACTTGATGATGTTGAGGAGAAGTGCTGATTATATCATAAAGTTTCATTTTCATCAGCATTTGGTGAAGTTATTTCAACATAATCCCTTAGATAAATGGATTAGGGTTGGGAGATGAACATCCCAAAATGAAGACTTTGGATTTTGATGGTTTTGAGGGTGGAGATGGATATGCTTGGGTTTGGTTGGGAGGTTGGGAGGCCAAAGGGTAAGTCCAAGGGATTGTTACATTGGTTTTCTCCTTACCCTTCTATTGGTCCTGAGAATTGGTAACCATATGAATGGTGTGGATAAGGGGACTTGATATTTCCTTTGGTTACTCATTTTTTATATTAGGTGAGGGTGAGGGATTAGGTGATTATTGGATGGATTGGTTAAGTAATAGAGTAGATGATGGGCTCAATGGTGGTTCTTCCAATAGATTGTCTTCATCCAAAAGGCTATAAACAAGTGTTTAGAGATATTTGTAGTTTTTTGTATCATGTCCAAGAGTCATATGGTAAAGATAAATCAAATTATCATTGAACCAAGTTATTTTAGGATGGGTAGGGTTAAAAGGTTTGATTAGAGGTAGGTTAATAGATAGGCTTGCAACAACCTTTGTAAAATAGTTATGTAGGACTCCAACAAAGGTATTATAGGTAAAGGGTTTTAGAGTCAAGGGGTGATAAATTTATTAGGCATAAGATTCTTTATGAAACTAGTAGTTGGAGGAATTATTTTCATTTGGGGTTTCAATTTGGTTTGCTTAGATATGATCGACTTAGAAGTTTGCGACTTGGATGCAGAAGTTTTTGATGATAAAGGTTTGGTCACAGGTGGGAACGTAGATGGAGATAGGTTGGTTAGTAATGATGAAGAACTAGAAGGTTTTGTGGTTATAGGTAGAGAAAAAGGGGATGGTTTCTTATAGTAAGAATAAGTAATAGGAATGGTAGAAGGATGGGGTCCTAAAATGGATGGTAGGCTGAAAGGAGGTGGTATGGGTCTATTTTATGGTGGAGGTTTGGTTATTATTCATTTTTAAGAGACTAAATTGGATTTGGATTTTGTGGGTTTGATGAAGTTAATTCTAATCTCAAAGGAGGTGGAGTGTGACTAGGAGTAGGAAGAATCCCTAGATTCTTAATTGGTTTGGTGAAAGAAGCATAAGGTGATTTGGCAAATTTTGATGGAGGTGGTTGAGATGGTTTATTTATGATTTTAGAGGAGGTAGTTTGTGGGGTGGTAATAATGGGTTTAAGTGTGGGATCCAAAAAATTTGAGGAGTCAGATTTGATTTGATAAATACAGCTAAGTCTATGCCAAAAGGTGGATCTATCAAACTTAGGTTGGGATGTGAACTCTAAACTTTGGACTAACCTAGAGAAGGGATTATAAATAGGTGTAATTCCTTGATAATTAATATCAAAGCTTAATACTTTGGGTGGAGAAGAAGGAATGGTTTTCGTATTGGTACCATTGGTGAAAGGTATGGTTTCAGTTTTGGTATTGGTGGGAGGCTCCAAAGGTGGTGATTGGGTAAATGAGGTAAGAGTCTTCTGGGGAATGACTTCCAAGGAGGGCATAAATGGTTTCACAATGGGAGAGGTAGGTATAGTTGCTTATTTATATTGGTCATCCAAATAAGTAGGTAATTCCACCACTTAAATTGGAGGGGTGGAGGTAGTGGTTGAAGTAATAATTATCTCCTTGGGTGTTTCCACCAAAGGAGGGGTAGACAAAGTCATGGCCACACCAAGTGTAGAGAGAGGTGATTGATTCCTCTATTTAGGTCTATAAAGGAATAGATGGTGGGTTGGTTTCCTCTATTTGGTGATAGAGCTAATGATCTCTTCAATAATGGGCACATTACTAATAAAATTTATTGTATGTGCCTCATGTGAGTTAGATGATTCAGGTTTGTTGTCATGATGTTGAGTAGAAGGAACATGATTCAGGGAAGGGTTATGAAAAATGTTGATATATTGATTAGGAAGTGCATTGGGGTTACCAAACACAAGATATCCACTATCAATTAGGTTTTGTACAATAATTCTAAAGGTATTACATCTATTCATGTCATGTCTAATAGTTTGGTGAAAGGCACAATGGTCATTTTCATTATACCATCCAGGTATGGGGCAAAAAGAATCAAATTATTGGGGTGGTTTAATTGGTGGAAGTTGGATAAGGTTATATTTAAGTAGCTTACCCAAAATAGTTGCATATGACTCCCCAATGGGAGTATATTGTCATGGAGGGGCTTATTTTTGAGTTTGATTTAATGGATAAGAATATTTTGAAGAATTATTTTGATGTGATTGGTTAACAGTTAGAGGTGGAGTAGTTTGTAAAACCACCACATTTGTAGATTTTGTTTATTTGGTATTAGATTTTTTGGTGGTTTTGGTAGAGGGAGGGTCATTGGGTTTAAAATTAGAATTATTATTCCATAATTTTAATTTCCCTTCATTAACGACATATTTTTCAAGTTTTCATGCCATAGTGAATGCCTCACCAAATGTTTGAAAAGTTTGAATTTGAAGATCAGGTGTAATATCCTTAGCACAATATCTAGAGAAATGTTTAATTAATTTGGGTTGGGGTAAGGTGAAGGAGATTTTATTGATGAGGCCTTTCCATCTAGCCACAAAATCAATAATTGACTAATCATCAAATTGTTTGATAGAGTAGAGGTCAATTATGGAAACCTTTTTAGTTATGTTTACCTAAAAAAGTTCAAAATAGAGCTGGGATATTTGGGAGAAGGAGAAGATGGAATGTGTAGGGAGAGAGATATACCAATCAAGGGTGGGTTTTGATAAAGACATTAGGAAGGTCTAGAGGAGAGAATCATCATATGAGATCAAGTAAAAAGAGTGATAGAATGCTCTCAAATGTTGTTGGGGATCCTCCTTGCCTTGGAATTTGGAAAAGTTAGGTAATTCCCATTGAGGAAGATAATAATGGATAGATGGATAGGTTTTTTGCAAATTTGGTCATAGGATAAAAGTTTATGAGATCCTAAAATTTATGATTCCAAGTTAATAATTTTTTCCATTACCATATTAATTAAATCCAGCTAAGGTTGGGAAGATGCATAATTAAAGGGTACATTCTATTAGGGCTGAGTGGAAGCTATATAAGGATAGGTGGTAGAAGGCATTGAAGAGGCCACATATTGATAAGTAGTAACAAAAGATTAAGATGGTGCCACATATGAGATGATTGGCATAAATGGTTGGGTAGAGGGAGGTATGTACCCATTTTGGTAGGTTGTAATAGGTACTTGTTGGTGGATGGATGTAGGTTGAATCACAGGTATGGCTAAGGTGGCAGGTTAGGGTAGGGTAGGTTGAGGTTGAGTAGTGTCTCTAGTGCTAATAGGTGGAAGTGTTTGAGGTGTAGAAAGCACTAAACTCTAAAATGGGGTAGAAGTTGGTTGATTAGTTGAGATAAAGGGAAGGGAAGAATTAGGGGTAGAAGATAACCCCATGATAGGGGGAGTATAGGTAACTAGATGTAGAGTTGAACCTACATGTAATGTGTGAGGTGAGGTAGAAGTGTTTGGTTAGAGGTTATAATATTAGATTAGGTTTGGGTAGTGGTAGTAAATGGGATGTTGGAAGAAGAAGAGGCTTGGATTAGCTAGGTTTGGGTCGAGGTAACACCCTGTTAGGATATGGAGCTAAAAGCTTCACTAATGCAAACAGGGGAGGAGGTTGCTGAAGGTTGCTAAGTTACAGAGCAACCAACATCGGTCTGATCAGCTGATGTCAGTCAAGTTAGTGAAGAGAAGCAATTGACGTCGGTCAGGGATCAGTCGACATCAGTCACCTCCAGGCAGACAGGGACCGACATCGATCACCTGTGTGGTTCAGAACTACAAGTTTAACGGGAAGTTAGTTAACGAACCAAGTGTTTGCATGTCAAGATCCAAAATTAGACTAGAAGCTATGGATCTAATTATTGTAATTAGATGTCTAATTATTGTTTGGATGAGATCTATATAATAGACTCATGGGGTATATTGTAAAAGTGTGCTAGAGAGTAAGTGAGAAAATATTAGCTCCTTCAGAGAGAAGAGAGCCAAGTGTGTTCCTCCTAGGGCCACATTACCAAGTGTGGGTGCTGGATTAGAGAATCAGCAGGGTTCTTCATGTATGTATGATATTGGTCAGTAGGTGTGCATGGCTATGCTTGGAGATCTACATGGTAAGTAAGATCATTGATCTGTAGGTGTATGTGTGTGCAAGGTCTAAGGTTCACAGGTGTACAGAACTAGATTGATTTGTAGGTGTGCAAGATCATGTATGATAGCAACACAATAGGGAGCAGGATCAGGCAGGATCTACTTGGAGTACAGTGTGTACTCAGAAAGAGAGGAGGAAGGCAAGGAAGATCCTTCCATAAGTGAGATCATTTGGGTTGCAGATTGTTGCAATTTAGGGGAGATCTACTTGAAGTACGTTTGTGTACTTAGAGTGCGTGGAACACTTGTGGAGTGCGTGGAGCACTGGTGTATTGGTAGTAGTGGGTACTGACTGGTTGGAGGTGAACACCAACTCTATGTTTGAGTTGTGTGTTGGGACCGTAAGAGAGAGAGCTTTGAAGAGGGAATTACTATTCACTTGAGGTGTAGGAAGCCTCTAAGAGGTGGTGGAGAAGAAGTGGCATCTTCTTTATTGTATTCTTTTCTGGATGAGTATTAATACAAGTTGTGTATTGTCTCTCATATTCTGTGTTATTTCTGGTTTCTAGTTACTTGTGATTCTTGTTAATTCTGCATATTAAGTTGCTTGTATTTGGTAATCAATTGTGTTCTTCCGTTATTTCCCAACAAGTGGTATCAGAGCTAAGGTTGTAGGGAGCAGGTTCTGTGTTTGGTTACAGGTCACTCTCAGGGGTTTTTGATTTAGTGGGAGTGGAGCAATGGAAGAAGAAAGTAAGCTAAGAATGGAGGAATTGAAAAGCACAGATGATCACTTACGGTGTTATGGAAAGAAAGAGAAGGTAAAGAAATATTGTTGGTTTGTGGAAGATCAACATGAAGGAACTGAAGAAGCAGATGTTGTAGGTGATGTGGCATAGGATGTTCTAGTATGTTTCTTGGATAAAGTAGAATCTTGTTTTATAGATTATGTTGCCTCTTTCCATGCAGTCTGAAATAGAGTATCTTTTCATGGTAAGGTCTTTGGAGACTTTGGAAAGATTTATTTAGGGGCTGGTGTGCCTTGCTAAAGAATTGGCAAAGGGGAAGTGAAGCTAAAATTACAGGCGGCCAACACATGGGTGTTGAAGGAGGTCATGTAGGTCTCAGTTTTGAAGATATGGCTAATTTCTTCAGAAAAGTTGGGTGATGAGAGATGCACAAGAACTCTCACAGTAGATACACTTGAATTAGTTGGTGGTAAGAAAGCAGGTACCCCTTATCTACTTACTTATATTACTGATTCTTCTTTTGTTGCAGAGACATGGCTTTGTAGGCTTGGTCATGTGAGCAAGAAGGAGATGCATGTTCTTAAGAGGAAGACTGCTATATTTGGTAGGCTTAAGAACTGGAAAGCCTTGGTGTTTATGGAGGAGATGGCAGATAGAGATCAGTGGAGAAGGTTGAGTAACTCTGAGCAGGGTGGTTTAGACAGGGATTTGATCTATGGAGAGCTTGTGGGTAAAAATTCATCACTCACAGGAAAACATAGGTATCGGCATCGGTCAGGAGGAACTAGTGTTGAACAGACAGGTGCCGATGTTGGTCATGTGCAGACTGAGGATGGTGATGTCAGGTAGGGTAAGATCGATGTCAGTCAGGAGGATCGACGTTGGTAATAGGTAATACTGATGTTAGTTAGGGGGACCGACATCGACAACAAGGACACCGACATTGGTAGAGATGGTAGTTAAGACAGGTGCATGGAAACTGATGTCGATCAGATGTAGACTATGTGGTGATCGAGGTCAGTCATTGTAATGGATTTTTGGTAGATAGCAAGCTATCAAAGAGTCTCAAACACCCATATGGAGGACTAAAGTGGTAAGTAAGCCTCAAATTTGTTGTTCCTCTTCTTTATACTCGTTGCTCACTATAGAGTAGGAAGGATCCAAGAAACAGTGGAAGCATGGCATGATGAGAATGCAGAACCAAGCGGTAGATTTGGTAGGGTTGCCAGCCGATATGAAAGCATAGAGACAAATGGATACCTTAGTTAAAGAATAGAGAGAATGGACACGTGAGATGGAAGACCAGGTCATATGGTCTTGAGGAAGCTGCAGGACAGTGGTACAGGTTTGACATGTGGATGACAAAGCATGGCTTTAGTCAATGTCAAGGTAACTATTGTGGTTTGTCTTACCAAGTAGATGATGATAGCTATATTATCCTATTACTGTATGTGGATGGTATGCTAGCTAGTAGGTTTGTACATACAGGGTTTTGCTGAGCTAAGGGTAAGATTAGTTCAGTGGCATGTCATGTGGAATTTGGAGCAGTGAAATTCTTTGGCATGAGAGACATGGAGATCATATGTTGATTTTGTCTTCAGTGGGAGCTGATGTGAATCAGCTGTTGGTGAGGTTCAATACACAAGATGCAAAACCAGAGCACACTAAGGGCTAGATAGTTCAGTGTCCAAAATCACATGAGGTCTGGTATAGACCTGAGTTTGCCCAAGCAGTGGGTTCTATCAAAAAGTTTGGAGCCAATCTGGGAAAGAAGCACTAGAGGGCAGTTCAGTGGATTCTCAGATATTTGAGAGGGACCAGCAGTAGGTCAACATGTTATGCAGGGTCAAGTTCTTTTCTACATGTGTTTGTAGATGCAGATGCGGTAGGTTACTTGGATGATAGGAGGTGCACCATGGGATGTGTGGTGGTTGGTCTTCAGGATTCATCTTGAAGAGGGATACAAGCCAAGAAATATATTAGATGAAGTACAGGTATAGGTATAGTGCAGCTATTTATCTCCAAGTGGGAGATTGTTAGCTTGTGGAGCTAAAAGCTTCACTGATGTAAATAGGGGAGGAGGTTGCTAAAGGTTGCTGAGTTGCAGAGCAACCAATGTCAGTCTGATCAGCTAACGTCAGTCAGGATAGTGAAGAGAAGCAACTGATGTCGGTCAGGGATCGGCCAACGTCGGTCACCTCCAGGCAGATAGAGACTGACGTCGGTCACCTGTGCGGTTCAAAACTACAAGTTTTATGGGCAGTTAGTTAACAAACCAAGTGTTTGCATGTCAAGAGCCAAATTTAGACTAGAAGCTACAAATCTAATTATTGTAACTAGATGTCGAATTATTTTTTGGATGAGATCTATATAATAGACTCATGGGCTGTATTGTAAAAGTGTGCTAGAGAGTAAGAGAGCAAATATTAGCTCCTTCAGAGAGAAGAGAGCTAGGTGTGTTCCTCCTAGTGCTACAGTACCAAGTGTGGGTGCTGGATTGGAGAATCAGTAGGGTTCTTCATGTATGTATGATCTTGGTCAGCAAGTGTGCATGGCTATGTTTGGTGATCTACATGGTAAGTAAGATCATTGATCTATAGGTGTATGTGTGTGCAAGGTCTAAGGTTCACATGTGTGCAGAACTAGATTGATTTGTAGGTGTGCAAGATCAGATAGGACAGCAACACAATAGGGAGCAGGATCAAGTAGGATCTACTTGGAGTACAGTGTGTACTCAAAAAGAGAGCAAAGAGGAAGGCAAGGAAGATCCTTCCATAAGTGAGATCATTTGGGTTTTAGGTTGTTGTAGTTTATGGGAGATCTACTTGAAGTATGTTTGTGTACTTGGAGTGCATGGAGCACTGGTGTACTGGCAGTAGTGGATACTGACTGGTTGGAGGTGAACACTAACTCTGTGTTTGAGTTGTGTGTTGGGACCGTAAGAGAGAGAGCTTTGAGGAGAGAATTACTGTTCACTTGAGGTGTGGAAAGCCTCTGAGAGGTGGTGGAGAAGAAGTGGCATCTTTTTTATTGTATTCTTTTCTAGATGAGTATTAATACAAGTTGTGTATTGTCTCTCATATTCTATGTTATTTCTGGTTTCTAGTTACTTGTGATTCTGATTAATTTTGCATATTAAGTTGCTTGTATTTGGTAATCAATTGTGTGCTTCTGTTATTTCCCAACAAGTGGTATCAGAGCTAAGGTTGAAGGGAGCAGGTTTTGTGTTTGGTTACAGGTCACTCTCAAGGGTTTTTGACTGAGTGGGAGAAGAGCAATGGCAGAAGAAAGTAAGCTAAGAATGGAGGAATTGAAAAGCACAGATGATCACTTACGGTTTTATGGAAAGAAAGAGAAGGTAAAGAAATATTGTTGGTTTGTGGAAGATCAACATGAAGGAACTGAAGAAGTAGATGTTGCAAGTGATGTGGCACAAGATGCTCAAGTAAGTTTCTTGGATAAAGTAGAATCTTGTTTTATAGATTCTATTGCCTCTTTCCATGCAGTCCGAAATAGAGTATATTTTCATGGTAAGGTCTTTGGAGACTTTGGAAAGATTTATTAAGGGGTTGGTGTGCCTTGCTAAAGAATTTGCAAAGGGAAAGTGAAGCTAAAACTGCAGGCAGCCAACACATAGGTGTTGAAGGAGGTCATGCAGGTCCCAGTGTTGAAGATATGGTTAATTTCTTCAAAAAAGTTGGGTGATGAGAGATGCACAAGAACTCTCACAGCGGATGCACTTGAATTAGTTGGTGGTAAGAAAGTAGGTACCCTTTATCTACTTGCTTATATTACTGATTCTTCTTCTGTTGTGGAGACGTGGCTTTGTAGGCTTGGTCACATGAGCAAGAAGGAGATGCATGTTCTTAAGAGGAAGATTGATATATTTGATAGGCTTAAGAACTGGAAAGCCTTGGTGTTTATGGAGGAAATGGTAGATAAAGATCAGTGGAGAAGGCTGAGTAACTTTGAGTAGGGCGGTTTGGATAGGGTTTTGATCTATGGAGAGCTCACAGGTAAAAAGTCAACACTCATAGGAAAACACAGGTACCGGCATTGGTCAGGAGGAATCAGCATCAAACAAATAGGTGCTGATGTTGGTCATGTGCAGACCGAAGCTGGTGATGTCAGGCAGGGTAAGACCGACGTCGGTCAGGAGGACCGATGTCGGCAATAGGTAAGACCAACGTTGGTCAGGGGGACCGACATCGGCAATAGGGACACTGACGTCAATAGAGTTGGTAGTCAGGATAGGCGCATGGAAACTGACGTCAGTCAGATGCAGACTGTGTGGTGACCGAGGTCGGTCACTATAATAGATTTTGGGTGGACAGCAAGCTGTCAAGGAGTCTCAAATGCCCATATGGATGATTGAAGTGGTAAGTAAGCCTCAAATTTGTTGTTCCTCTTCTTTATACTCGTTGCTCACTGCAGAGTAGGAAGGATCTAGGAAATAGTGGGAGCATGGCATGATGAGAATGCAAAACCAAGCGAGAGATTTGGTACGGTTGCCAGCCAATATGAAAGCACAGAGACGAATGGATACCTTAGTTAAATAATAGAGAGAATAGACACGTGAGATGGAAGACCAGGTCATATGGTCTTGAAGAAGCTGCAGGACAATGGTACAGGTTTGACAAGTGGATGACAAAGCATGGCTTTATTCAATGTCAGGGTAACTACTGTGGTTTGTATTACCAAGTGGATGATGATAGCTACATTACCATGTTACTGTATGTGGATGGTATGATAGCTAGCAGGTTTGTACATAGAGGGTTTTGCTGAGCTAAGGTTAAGATTAGTTTAGTGGCATGTCATGAGGAATTTGGAGCAGCAAAATTCTTTGGCATGAGAGACATGGAGATCACAGGTTCATTTTGTCTCCAGTGGGAGCTGATGTGAATCAGGTATTGGTGAGGTTCAATATGCAAGATGCAAAATTGGAGCACACTAAGGGCTGGACAGTTTAGTGTTCGAAATCACATGAGGTCTGGTATAGATCTGAGTTTGCCCAAGTAGTGGGTGCTGTCAAAAAGTTTGGAGCTGATCCAAGAAAGAAGCACTGGAGGGCAGTTCAGTGGATTCTCAGGTATTTGAGAGGGACCAGCAGTAGGTTGACATGCTATGCAGGGTCAAGTTCTTTTCTACATGTGTTTGTAGATACGGATGCGGTAGGTTACTTGGATGACATGAGGTGCACCACGAGATGTGTGGTGGTTGGTCTTTAGGATTCATCTTGAAGAGGGATACAACCCAAGAAATAGATTAGATAGAGTATAGGTACAAGTATAGTGCAACTGTTTATCTCCAGGTGGGAGATTGTTAGGTTGTGGAGCTAAAAGCTTCACTGATGCAAATAGGGGAGGAGATTGCTGAAGGTTGCTGAGTTGCAGAGCAACTGGCATCAGTCTGATCAGTCGACATCGGCCAGGGATCAGCCGACATCAGTCACCTCCAGGTAGACAGGGATCGATGTCGGTCACCTGTGCGGTTTATAACTACAAGTTTTACGGGCAGTTAGTTAATGAACCAAGTGTTTGCATGTCAAGAGCCAAATTTAGACTAGAAGCTACGGATCTAATTATTGTAATTAGATGTCTAATTATTGTTTGGATGAGATCTATATAATAGACTCATGGGCTATATTGTAAAAGTGTGCTAGAGAGTACGAGAGAAAATATTAGCTCCTTCAGAGAGAAGAGAGCCAGGTGTGTTCCTCCTAGTGCCACAGTACCAAGTGTAGGTGCTGGATTGGAGAATCAGTAGGGTTCTTCATGTATGTATGATCTTGGTCAGTAGGTGTGCATGGCTACATTTGGAGATCTACATGGTAAGTAAGATCATTGATCTATAGGTGTATGTGTGTGCAAGGTCTAAGGTTCATAAGTGTGCAGAACCAGATTGATTTGCAGGTGTGCAAGATCAGATAGGATAGCAACACAATAGGGAGCAGGATCAGGCAGGATCTACTTGGAGTACAGTGTGTACTCAGAAAGAGAGAAAAGAGGAAGGCAAGGAAGATCCTTCCATAAGTGATATCATTTGGGTTGCAAGTTTTTGCAGTTTAGGGAAGATCTACTTGAAGTACATTTGTGTACTTGGAGTGCATGGAGCACTGGTGTATTGGTAGTAGTGGATACTGACTGGTTGGAGGTGAACAACTCTGTGTTGGAGTTGTGTGTTGGGACCGTAAGAGAGAGAGCTTTGAGGAGGGAATTACTATTCACTTGAGGTGTGGGAATCCTCTGAGAGGTGGTGGAGAAGAAGTGGCATCTTATTTATTGTATTCTTTTCTGGATGAGTATTAATACAAGTTGTGTATTGTCTCTCATATTCTTTGTTATTTCTGGTTTCTAGTTACTTGTGATTCTGGTTAATTCTGCATATTAAGTTGCTTGTATTTGGTAATCAATTGTGTGCTTCCGTATTTCCCAACACACCCATCATAAGATGGAAGGCATACCATAAGGAGGATTCATTGGAGGGACCAAAGAAAGAGAGGTACGGTTGGGTAAGATGTTAAGATAATGTTGAAGGGAAACTAGATTATTGTTAAGGAAAGTAGAAAAGTCCACATCACCCTAAAAAAAATTAAAATCTGGGTAGGAGGGGGAGAAGAATGAGGAGAACCCTCAACACTAGAAGTGTACTCCATGGAGGTGGAAGTGGATGGTGGTGGTTAGTTGGTTTGATTTATCAATTGTTGTCTAGTAAAGACCTTATGAGAAATTGGGGGATATTATGATGAAACTCACACCTCAAACAAAGAGCAACCAGAAAGAATTCAAAGCATGGTGTATACACTAAAGGTTCCCTTATCTTAAGATTCTTTTTAAATCACTTTTGGCTCATTCCTTAGAGAGTGTGAAGAGGGAGTTTGGATTGTGAATCAGGTACTAAAGAGGAAATCTATGGTTGGTTTGATATTTTTTAGGTGCTCAAGAGATAAAGATCTATGTTGAAATTTGGTACATGGCTTGATATTAGGGCCTACCCTCTCACTTCACGATCTTGAAACAATCAGAGTGTTGGGTAATTAGAAAAAATATACTAAGTTTAGAGTTTATACTCAACTAGAGAGGTGAGTTGGTTCTCCCTTTGGTGGCAAAATCTAAGTATCATAGTTGGGAAGGGGTAAGGTTGCCTCTAGGTACTGAAATCCTAGTTGATCCTTGTCTTAGGTATGTTTAAATGTTTGTTTTATGAAATTGATTTGGTTTGCATAACATTAATGCACTATGATTCAATTATGATGCCTTTTAATTAAGATAAGTGAGCTAAAATAGGTAAGTAATTGATCTATGTAGATGGTTTATTTTAAGCCTAAAAAATAATTTTTTAGATTTCATTCAATGAACAAATAATAAAGGACAAAAGGGAACTAAGGTACCATGAGGCATGCCAAAATATTTAAGTTTATTTTTCTCATTTCTAAATTTTGAAAGTAAATAAAAGAAAGATAATAATAGGGTGTGTAGAATAATACCTAGTAAAATTCATGCGTGAATCTAGAAAAATGTGGGAACTCCTCTTTGGCTAGGAAGGAATAATCTACAAATCAAAAGAGACATTAAAACTTGGTGAGGGAGTCCCATAATGATTCAGCCTAAGTAATGGTACTTTGGGCCTTCAAATGTGGTTTTGATAGATCTTCAGGTCAATAATGATATTGATTGATAAAATTATGTTGGATACCTAAAAGAGAATTTGATTAAAAATTACTTTATTGTCTCCCTCCTTTCACTTCCTCCTCTCTCCCTTTTATAATCAGAAGTTGCAATTTTCAATAGAGGAAGTTACTAATTTGTTCGAGGATAAAGTTCCCAAATCTCATAGCTTTAAAATATTATTTTAATGGTAAATTTCCCTTATGGGAGTTTTTAATCTCACACAAGATCTAGAAATTCTTTTAAAATTTTAAAGCAAAAATGGGGACCTAATCATCAATGTTTAGGCAAACCATTGACAATTTAGGCCAACCATCGATGGTTTCGGCTAGCCATCGATGGTTGAGGGATCAAAGAGACTTGGTAAGAAAAGAGGAAATTAAATGATGAATTATGTGAGGGGTTTAAAAAGGTTAAGTTGAAAATGTGTCTAATGAGTTAGGTGGTCCACTAGACATGAAGTAAAATAAGGGTATGAAGTAACATGACCTCAAAAACTATCATGTGCAGTTTTTAGGTGTCTAAAGGAGGTAGTGGATGGGTTATTGGTGGAGGAAGATGTTTTATTGATCATAATTTGGGTAGAGGTAACATAAAAAAAGCTGTCTCCCATAAGATGGGGAGGCATCCCATAAGGTAGATCTATATGTGGAACCGAAGCAGGGGTGCAGTAAGACATGGTGTTGAGGTAATGTTGGAGGGATATAGGATTGTTATAAATGAAAGTATAAAAATATCAATCACCTTATAAAATTATCTGAGGCATGGTAGGGCTGGTAGAAGGATGGGGAGGAACCTCAACATCAAAGGTATACTTTATGGAAGAAGAAGAAGAGGAAGGTGCCTCCTGGTTGGTTTGGTTCCTCAACTGTTGTCTAGTAAAAATGACACGAGAAATAGAAAGGAGTAAAAGAAAGATCACCACTCAAACACAAAGCAAAAAAAAGAAAAAAAGATCTAAAGGCAATTAGAAACATACATTAGACTAAATTTAAAATCTTAGGGTACCTTTTATCTCACTTTTGACTTATGCCTTAGTTGGAAACTGTGAAGAAGAACTTGGTTTGTAAAATAGGTACTAGAAAAGAAGTCTATGGTTGGTTTCAAGTGTTTAAGTATCTCAAAAGGATGTATGTTAAAAATTAATACGTTGCTTAGTATTGGGGCCTACCCATTTCCTTCACACATTGTAGTGATAAGGGTATCGGGCACTTAGCTAGTATATATCAATTTTCAAAGTTTAGACTCAACCAAAGAGCTAAGTTTTGGTTTCTCTTCTTGGTAATGACCTCTAAGTAAGATATCCAAAGGGTGAAGGTGAACCGCTAGGATATGAAACCCTAGTCAGGCCTTATGTCAGTTTTTATGATGTTTAATTGATATAGGTGATTTGGTTATGGTGTGTGAGAATAAAGGTGAATCTACGATTGATTTACTTATGCTTTAATTTTAAATACGTGAGTCAAACATGCAAGAAATCAATGTATGCGAGGTTTATTTTATACCCAAAATAAATTTTGATTTCTTTATATGAGCATAGAATAAGGAATAAAAGGGCACCTAAATACTACTAGGTCCCGCATAGTGTGCCATAATGTTTCTCTCAATTTCAGTTTATTTTCTTGGAAAATAAGAAGTAAGAAACTAGATATGAGTATGGTAGAATATCCTATTTGTTTATGTGTGCATGATCCAAATGATTATGAGGATCTCCTTTTTATCTTGGGAAGAAGGCTTATAGATAATAAAATACTAAAATAAATGGGTTGTTTAGATGAATAGTAAGGTGGATTGCCTAGTGTGAGCTAGATCAAAGAAGTGTGAGCTTATTAGGAGGTTGTCATTCCACTCTTTTAGAATAGTTAAGTTGAAATAAATAAAAATGAATTACTTGCATCAAATGATAGAAAATATTGAAAGGGAATGCAAGAAGAAATAAATGCTTGACAAAGGAAATAGACTAATTATATCAATAAGTGGGCCAATACTAGTGCTAAATACATTAAGTTGGGTTCATGAAATAGGTGGGGACTCTATGAATAGGAAGAAAGATAGAAAGTGTAATTTGGTTGAGGATAAGCTATTAAAAATAGATTTTTGTTATTTCCTACCACAATGATCATCGGTAGTTAATGTGATCATTGGTGGTTGGGTGACCATCGATGATTATTGTGGGTTTTGTGATGTTTTTTAAAAATCTTAGGTTAATGAGGTTAGTGATCAGGTATCATATTATTAAAGGCTTGGTTAGAGATGAGAAGTTAGAAGATATGATGTAGAAGGGTTTAGGTCAAAAACTAAATAATGAAAATTTGAAAACCAAAATAATACTTAACCAATTTGTTTGTAGTTGGTAGCTAATCTAGGAGTGATTTGGGCATAGTAATGGTACTTTTCCTAAAGATAAAATTTTGGTAGAGTTTCAAGTTTTTGTCATAGTTGCTAACTTGCTGGAGAGAAGACTTAAAAATAAGTTCTTGATGCTAGATGCTCCTGATGACTATTGGTTGATTACTAAAATTCTTAGATCTATAGATCCCTTTTTGACCTCGTACTCCTCTCTTTTATAGGAAAAAGAGATGGAGGTTTAGGTTCTATAAGGGTTGAAACTCATTACACAAATTTAATTCTTGACGTGTTAGCTCACTGCATGAATTTAATTGTTATGTGTTTGGGTTTGCACATGGATTGAGTTTGAGTGCCTAGGTAGTAAGGACCTAATTGTTGATGGTCAAGGTGATTGTCGATGGCCAAGGGTCAAAGATCAAGTGGGGTAAAATGGTAGGTTAGTGTGTTTGTTTAGCTAGTTAGCTAGCTTGACTCAGGATCATGGTTGGAGGTTGGGTAATGGTCTGATCTAGGGGTGTTTTAACATCTACAACTATAATGCATAGTTTTCTAGTGTCTACAAATTCAATTGGAAACCAAGATATGTTCACTAATGGATGCACATGAGTAATTTTTTTTCAAGATAAGAAAGCTTGAAGAAGATCAAAATAAGCCAAATCAGGTCAAGATCAATAAAATAAGACTAGTTAGATAACGAAATGCTTCAAGATATGCTAGTTTATTTCATGGTCATTGTTATACATGTAATAAGTATGGTAATCTAGCTAAGGACTATAGAATTAAGTAAATCAATTATGGACATTCTTGGAAATATGATAGAAGGATTTTTTTTCCAAATATTGATCATAGTTCAAATCTATCAAAAGGCATGAATGATGTTATTTATTTCAGTTATCATAAAAGTGGGCATATTTATAGATTCTATCCAAATGGTGTTAAGTGGTCTTCAGGTTATGTCAAAGGATATAGAGATCCTATAAGGTCTAAAAAAATAAAAACACGGGTATGGAAACCAAAGGTAATCATTTTGAACTATTCTAATCATAAGGTTGATAAGAAAGTTGCTCTAGAAGGCTATGTTGTAAATTAGGATAAGCTTAAAGATCAAGTAGGTAAGATGACTTTAGAAGACATGAAGAATAAAACTATAGTATGGCGACCTAAGGAAGGAAATACTTAGAATACTAACCCTATTGAGTCCAAGAGTCTTGATGGATTGTTTTCCAAGGTGGAAAAAGGATTAGATATGAAGGGAAGATAAGAGTTTATGTTGTCTTCTTTTACTAACAAATTTAAATAAAATAATGAAGTTAAGCATCATTTCAAAGTAAAGCTAGACTGTAAATTAGAGAAAGGTATGGAGATATGGGAGTATCCAGAGTTTTTGAACTTTTAGTCTCACTATGTCAAAAGGGGTGTCTCTCTCTAGGCTTGAAGGAGACACTTGTCAGTTAGAGGAAGCTTGGTGGCTATCACATTTTGTTGTTTGATAAAAATGTAAGAAAATAAGGTACGTTTGTGCATTCTTTATATATAAAGAATGCACAAACATACCATAGAGTAAAAAATACTCTATATTTTATTTTTGATTTTCAGTTACACACTACAAAATTTTGTCCCTGCACACTTTGGTTCGAGATGGCGAAGTTTTGACTCAGAGTGTGGGTTATAATTTATTTTTGCTTCATTTTTATCTAATTGTTGAAATCAAGCGGAAGCTACCAAGTGTCATTGGTTGAGGCACATTTCATATTTTCTAGAAGTTGGTCAGGACATGACACGTGTCTCATAGTAACTCAACAGAATGTGACAAGTGTCGACATCCATGTTTCATGTTGACATCCACATTTAAAATCTCTTTTGAGTGGAAGGTTTCAACAAGCTAAGTATCAAGATCAAGTGACAGGAGCTAGGTGGCAATAGTAGAAGGTTTCAATGTGTTTTTATAAGAGCAATGGAAGATGCCACATATCCCTAGTTAAAGTGAGTGGAAGCCACCATGTGTCAACCTCTAAATTTTCTTCATTTTATTTCATTGACAAGAAAAGACTATGGTGGGTCCTAGGTTTTTATTCTGAGGCAAGCAGAAGCCACCAAGTGTCGTTGTCTGTGTAAGTATGAAATGAGGCCTGATTGTTTCTATAGTATAGAAAAGGAAACATGGAGACAAACATGTGTCACCTTCCACAGGTTTCTTAAAAGGTAGGTAAAGGCAATGGAGATCACCACATATCCTTTGTTTCAAATGCATAGAAAGTGCCACCTATCCCTGTTCCCTTTTTGAAGTTGCTCAGATGAGAAGTGCTTTGGGTCCCATTTTCTATAGAAGTTGTTTAATTTTTGGAGAAGCAGATGGTGATAGATGTCAAGGACCAAACACTTCTAAGTAAAGATACAGTAAGAGTATAGGTAATGCAGAAAGTGCCATGTGTCTTTGGTAAGGCTGCGGAGCATGCCAAGTGTCATTTTCTGGTGCCTCATAAATAATAAGAAGGTTTTTAAGTAAAAATTAGGAGAATCGACCAAGTGTCCTCTTTCATTTATAGAAGGGAGCATCCTGTGTATCTATTTTAGCTAATGAACAATAGGAAGATGAAATGTTTTAAAATCTATGAAATATCTTCTATTAGACACTTCCAACTCAGTTAGAGTTCAGTTGGGCCAATAGATTGGGAATGTGCAGACAATCTAGAGCTAATCCAATGCTATAAAGAGGGGTGCAGAGATCACCAAAAAAAAGAGAATATTGGAGATAATTTTCTGTGAGAGACTATTGTCAAGAGTTTTAGACTTTTAGAGCTATGATCAGGAATATCATTTGCCTTTGTTCTATTTTCTTGAGTTGGAAAGTTTATGTAACTGTGCATTTTTATGTGCCTTTTATTTGATTGGAGAATTAATAAGAAGACTAAATGATGTGCCTTTATTGGTGTTTTCTGTGTCATTGCAAAAGTAGTCTAAGCTGTGAGCCTCTATTTCTATTATTTATATCTTTTAAATTGATCATGCCTTGTTCACTCTTTAATGTAATTGAATCTTACATATAGTTTCACTATGCTTAGAATTAAGGGTCAAATTATATTCAGGTGCATCACCATAGTTAGATTTTATTTCTTTGCATTTGTGTTTCTATTTAAATTCTTATCCCTTTCCTCCCAACACTCGAGATAAAGAAGAGACTAGCTTCTTAAAAATTTGGAGGTCGTTTCAAGTTGTAAGTCCCAAATTCTCAAAACTTCCCATTGTTGGTGTTAGAAATAAGCAAAATTTTAACCATTAATAGTTTTTGGCATGCCTGATGGGACCCCATCTTGAAGTTTCTTTCAAGACCGTATGAACTAGAGAGCTACAAGGAGTCAGATCTGTGGACCAGTGACAAGATCTCAATCTGCTGTAAATTCAGGTATTCTTTTTCCACCATTAGTAAATAGTCCTAGACAAAGAGTCAATCACTTTATACTAATACCAAGAGTAAATATGGGAGCTCCTATACCCCCTAGGAATTATGCAAGTTGGAACACTGGCAGTCCTTTGATCCTACCAATACCACCAGCCACTTGGGACCCTATCCCAGTAAATGCCTTGAAGGCTCTGCCCAAGTTCAGTGGGAAAGTTTTTAAAACACCTGAGGAACATTTGTAAGATGTATTTGATGTCTGTGTTATACATGTGGTCTCACATTAAAATGTGGCTATAATATTATTAGCAGCTTCTTTTAAAGGAAAGGCTTTACAATGGTATAGACCCTTGACCCCAAATACAATATCCACATGGGATCAGCTTAGAGATCTTTTCTTTGAAATATTTGAAGAAAAAGGTGATAAGTCTTCTCTGTTGTAACAATTGATTACTATTCAAAGAGCACCACAAGAAGCAATAATTGACTTCAATTTTAGATTTCAAAATACTTGGGAAAGGATTCCTGCTATAGCTAGACCATTACCAGGTATGGCTATAGTGTTTTATCTTAAGGATTTAAATTTAGATATATCTATTATGATTCAGTCACTTGGAGGTCAGACTCTACCAGAGGCTTATGACTATAAAGTCAAAGCTAAAAATAATTTGATAGATGTTGAAAAGTTTCCCCCAAGGCCTCCCATGCCCATGTTTCTAGAAATTACCTTGCCATTACCTCAAGAATCCCATAAAACCATCGCCCCACCTATGTCTATGTATAAATATCCTCAACCACCTGTTAAGAAATTGTCCCTTCCCAATCATCTAAGATGGATGATATCAAGAATATCTTAAGGACATTTTCCAATGAGTTTATTAGCATAAAGAGACAATAGAATCCTTACCCCATACCCCAATATCAAAGCTATTAAGGAAATAAATTTTCATCACATCCAAACCAATATCAGGGTCCTCCAAGGCAAAATAACCCTCAGCCAATAGACCAACTAGTGGCAGTCCCTACACCCTCACAGATTATTTCCCCCAATTCAAATAGAGAAATTGTTCAAGGACAAAATAATTATGCAGACAGCACCAATGCCTGGTGTTCCCCTTGTAATAATGCTCATACACCAAGAGATTGTCCCATGGGTAATCTATAACAAAAGGTAGCAAAGAAAAGAAGAATGGATGGATAATTTGCTAGTACTTCAGATGCACAAACTTATCAGTCTTCTGGTATGCAAAATTCAGTCCTAATGGCTCAGATGCCATGAATGTCTTTGCAACAAGAAGAATAAATAGCCCCTAAACATGCTCTATTTTCATGGGTTGAAGATGAAGAATCATTATTCTTGAATGAAGCTTCTGCTTCCAAGAAACCAGTAGTACAATCAGACTACTATACTAGACCAAAGAGAAATATGATGGAATAGCCTAGAGTTGTAAATAGTCAAGTTATAAATAATCCTCCATTTCAAAGTCAAAGAAACATTGCTATCAGACAATAGGTGTCTCAACTAGTATAGAACCAAGTGATTCCTGCACAAGTTCAAGAAAAAGAAAGATATCCTTATTTTCAAATAACTCAAGCATTGAGACTAATGAATGTAGTGGAACAGCTGAAGAGGACTCCAACACAAGTATCAACATGGGACATACTAGCTATTCCTAAACAAAAGACGTTGTTACAAAAATTCATACAAGGCCAAGCAGTGCCTAAACATAATGGCACCGAAGGACTTGTTGATAAAGAAAAGATCAAGGACATAGTTCCTCTGAAGACAACAACCTTTGTGAACAATGGAGCAAAAGTAAGTAAATCCAAACCAGAGCCTTTCTATTTGAATCTGATAGTTGGAAAGAAACTCTTGCATAATACATTGATAGATTCAAGAGATAGTACTACAGTAATGCCTAATCAAATAGCTGATGCTTTAAAAATAAAGTATGAACCCCTTACAAAAGGATTTATGTAGCTAGATGGCAAAACAGTAGAAATAATTGAGAGAATTAAACAACTCCCATTGCAATTATATACTTGTCCCAATATAATTGTCAATCAAGATGTAGTAGTCATATATATACCTCATGTTTTTGGTTTATGTTTATCTAGAGACTTTACAGCCAAAATAGGAGGATATATGTCCCTTGATTGGTCTCACCTCATCCTAAGAGCCAAATATGGTTCAAAGATGAAAATTCTATCTGAATCACTATCAAAAGATCACATCACTAATGAACCAACATCAAAATTAAAATTAGATCACGATATCTTGAATAAATAAGAAAGGGTTTTTGTTGAAGAGTTGGGTGAATGGACAGAACATGACCAAGAAGAGGAAAATAACCATTTGTTAGCTATGATGCATAGTGATCCATATGGAAATTATGACTCTACTGGTCTAGGCACTTATGTCATTTTTGATGAAGATCATGTAATCCCAAAAGTTTTAAGGGAAGAGACACCAACTATTCAAGAATTTGAAAAAGATTCAAAAATTTGGACCAAAAATAATGATGGGGCCAGAAGTAAAAGTGGTGCTAGAGCAGTAATTTGTCTTATTGCTCCATATGGGGAGAAAATTTTGAGGGCTATTCGTTTCCAATTTGCTTGTACAAATAATGATGCTAAATATGAATCCTTAGTTCATGGGCTCATTTTAGCCAAGAAAAAGGGAATAAAGAATTTAATAGTAAAAGGAGATTAAAAACTAGTGGTGAAGCAAATTAGGGAAAAGGAGATAGCCAAGAATGTAAGGATGAGATCCTATAGACATAGAATTTGAGATTTAATAGAAGATTTTTAAGCTTTCAATGTTGAAGTAGTTCCAAGAACCCAAAATTTTGAAGATGATAGGATGGCACAGATTGGCTCTCAGTTTGATCCAGCAACTAGCCTATTAGTTAATGATGAGTCGATAAAAGTTATTATAAGACCAACTATCCAAGATAATGATGAAAATTGGCAAGTATTTGAGAATGATTATTAGGCAATCTCATTCTTACAACAATCAGGGGAATTTGCCGATCAATTGAAACCAAATATTGAAGAGGCATATGGGGATCAAATTATACAATTAAAGAATAATAAGCTTCCCAAAGGCTTAATCACTTTAGAAAACCTTTTTGATCTACAAGATGTAGGCCCAGAGAAAAAAAGGTTTTAGGTAAATAAAACAGACTATTCTAAAATAGAGGTAAGTGAAGGGAAAAAATAAAAAATTGGAAATTTGACAACACAAGAGGAAAGAGAAAGACTAATTGACCTATGCAAAAGATATGACAGAGTCATATCCTGGAGCTATGAAGACCTTCATGGATATAATAGAGACATCATTCAACACATAATAGAGCTGATGGAAGGATCTAAACCAGTCAGATAGAAGCAAAGGCCAATAAATCCAAGGATTGAATCTCTAATGGTAGATAAATTGTAGAAACTTTTAGATTACAAAATTATTTTTCCAATCAAGCACTCAACCTAGGTATCAAATCTAGTACCAATCAGGAAAAATAATGGTGACATAAGACTCTGTGTAGACTTCAGAGACTTGAATAGAGCATCTTTGAAAGATCACTATCCTTTGCCATCTATGGAACAAATTTTACAGACTGTGGCTGGATCAAAGAGATTTTCCTTACTAGATGGTTTCTCTGGATACAATCAAATTTAGTTGGCTGATGAAGACCAATATAAGATTGGTTTTACTACCAAATGGGGAACATTTCCATATGCTAAGATGCCATTTGGCCTATCAAATGCTGGAGCCACTTTTTAAAGAGCTATGGATGTAACATTTGGGGAACTTATAAAATCATCTTGATTTATCTTGATGATCTTACTATTTTTTCAAAAAATGTTGTTGATCATTTAGAATCTATGTTTAAGAAATGTCAAGAATTTGGAATATCCTTAAACCCTAAGAAATGTATCTTTGCTGTCCCTCAAGGCAAATTATTGGGACATATAGTATCTAAAGAAGGAGTCTCCATAGACCCAGAAAGAGTGGTAGCTATAATGAACCTACCTCTTCTAGTAAATAAGAAAGAAATTCAATCTTTCTTGTGGTAGATCAATTTTGTCAGTCGGTTCATATCTGATTTTGCAGGCATAGTAAGACCAGTAACACTCTTGCTAAAAAAAGACTTGATTTTTAAGTGGACCATGGATGGAAGGCAAGCCTTTGAAGAAGTCAAGAAAGCTATCTCAACAGCCCCAGTACTTAGAAACCTAGACTTTTCTAAGCCTTTTGTAATGTATGTCTATGGAGGAGAGCTCAGTATTGTTGATTTCCTAACACAGAAGGATGATAGACAGGAAGGAGAGCATCCAATAGCCTTTTTCTCAAGGAATCTTAGAGAATATGAAACCAG
Organism: Torreya grandis; assembly: GCA_037957365.1. Lineage (NCBI taxonomy): Eukaryota > Viridiplantae > Streptophyta > Pinopsida > Cupressales > Taxaceae > Torreya > Torreya grandis. Next base: position 125,630 of record JARHVA010009474.1, on the reverse strand, counting down.
ATACAACTTTGTTGAAAAGAAAGCATATGCTATGGTAAAAGCTCTCAAGAAATTTAGGCATATAGTATCAGGAAGCAAAATTTTGATACTTGTGGCTCACCCAAGTGTTAGAGAATACATTATGGAGGGTGAAATTACTAAAAAAAAGGGCAAATTGGATAACAAAGATCCTTGAATATGATGTAGAGTTAAAACCTACTAAGTTAGTCAGAGGTAGGGGGTTATGCCAATATATGACTCAAGAGCTTGAAAAGATGATACCTATGGAAAAAAATTCAAAAATGAAAAAGGAAACTGTATTGAGGATACAATAGGTTGATCAGGACTCCTGGGTCTCAAACATGATTCATTTTATGAAATATGGGTTTTACCCAAGAGAAATCCATCAAAATAAGAAGAGATACTATAGGATGCAAGGAATCCATTTTGTTTTAATTGAACAAGTTCTTTTTAGGAGAAATTCTAATGGCAATATTTTAAGATGCGTAGAGAAGGATGAGGCTAAGAAAATACTGCATGAAATGCATTATGGAGCCTCAGGTGGACATTTTTTTGAAAAGACCACAACCATAAAGATAAGTGAAGGAGGTTATTTTTGGCCTACTTTATTCATATATTATTCTCAACTGGTTAAAAAATGTCAATCCTGTCAATATTATGTGGGGATGAGGAGGAATGTAGCAATGCCTCTTAGTCTGATAGTTGTTGATGAACCTTTTGCTCAATGGGGTCTTGAATTCATTAGAATGATAAATCCAATGTCTAGTATGGGTCACAAATGGATTTTAACTGCCACAGATTATTTCACTAGATGGATTGAGGCAGCGCCACTTAAGGAAGCAACAAAGAATGTGATCCTAGAGTTTTTAGGGAGTATCACTACTCACTTTGGGGCTCCTCGCACCATAATTTTAGATAATGATAAAGAATTTTTAGGGTCTAAAGTATTCTACTTTGCACTAAAGCATGGAATATATCTGAAAAATTCATCCAATTATTACCCTCAGGGTAATGGTTTGGCAGAATCAACTAACAAAAACTTGATTAGACTCATCAAAAGAATAGGGGCTGATCATCACAAAGAGTGGCATAAAGTGCTTAATTTAGCACTGTGGGCTGATAGAATCATGCCTAAATAGGTGATCAAAATGTCCCCATATGAATTGGTATATGGGAAATCTACTGTAATACCTCTAAGTTTGGAAATTCCTGCTCTCCAACTGATAAAATAGATTGAAATTGAAGAAAATGGCCCCATGCAGGTTAGACTTGCCAAACTCTTAGAAGTTCAGGAAAAGAGGGATGTGGCACATGATTCATCAATTAAGCATCAGAAAATAATTAAGGACTGATTTGATAAAAGGACTTCAAATCCTCATTTTGAAGTAGGCTCAATTGTTTTGAAATGGGATGCAAGAGTTGCCAAACCAGGTCAACATACTAAATTTGAAGCATTATGGACTGGGCCATATAAAATTTGTGAATGTAAATAGAAGAATTCAATTGAGCTGGAAACAATGGAAGGAAAACCTAAAGAGATTCCTGTGAATGGGATCTACAAGAAGCATTTCAGTTAAATTGGGTCTCTAATGTATTATAGTTAGGTAGTTTCCCTTTCTCAGTTGCTTTGTTTTCCCATTTTTTTTCTTTCCCGCTCTTTCTTTTAAATAATTGTTCTTTGAACATGTAGCCACAACTCAGAGCCTTTTTCAAAAAATTTAGATCTCCCAACACTTTAAATATCTCCTAGTCTTAAATTCCCCAAGGTACCTTACACAACCACTTGCATGACATGTCTAACTCACTGCTCCATAAAGATTTAGTAAGATTTTCTAACGGTTATATGAGTTTAATGTCATTTTTAGACTTGATGGGTCAATAAATACCTCATAGGAAGTGTTAAATCTTACAAGTCTTTCAAACATTGTTGCATCTATGAGAAAATTCTTGCTACTTGCATTGTTAGTTCCTAGTAAACCTGCTTAAGCAAAAGTGCTTTCTATTTTGCAAAAGTTCATACCAGTTATCACATAATAGATATAGATATGGAGGGAGCATAGTCTTCACAACAAGGAGCTAGGATTTATGAATCCCTTGATAAGTTTCTTATGAGCAAGTCATATGCTTCAGCCCTTGCACAACCATTAAAGACCTACCCACGGACTAGAGTCCTTGAAGTTGGTCAAGGAAGTGACCCAACAAAGATAAAAGATTATGCAGATGGAGTCATGGATCCAATTCTTCAAAGAACTAGTAGTAAACTTTCAGAGAAGGGGCACATCAAAGGCATCTTCAGAGGGCCAAGGTGGGACAATATGAGACATTTTCAATGAGGATATGGACTTCACAACTGACACAATTCAATGTCCCAAGTGTGCATCCATGCTCTAATTTGATTGAAATATGCACTGACTTATTCCATGCACCCTCAAACACCATACAATAGGGTCCATTTACAATGCATATTACACCATAGGCTATCAGAGATATGTTGGCCCTGTACTATGACAAGATAGCCACATTTTCTACCATTGCTAAGATGTAGAAAATGTGGACAAACATAAATACTCAATTAATATTTCTAAAAATAGAGCTACAACTAGGTGATGATGATACAACTACGCCGACACTGCCCGCAGTAAGAGCACAATTTGCACAAGCTAGCCAAGATGCACTTTCTATGATGGCTTTCATTTTTGGAATGAAAGAAAATATGAATGTTTATGGATAACAAATGGCTATCCTCTTCAGGTTGAAAAATGTTGATAAGACTCAAGAGTATCAGCTTGATTTTTTTGAGCAGATGGCATATTCCATGGTGGAGCAACTTGCCCAGTTGAAATCAAAAGGGGTTTTTAGGTACTCTTCTTATTTGTTTCACCTTATGCTGTATCAAAACTCTGACATCTTTTCCCAACATATGCATCTTAATATGTATGACCCAAGTTTCAGTCTATAAAGGACAAATCCTGTGTCTGCATGGACACATTTTGTCAAAAACTAGCGATCCATATGAATTCTTGGAATTGTTTATTACCCCTACTTTTTATCACCTGAGACTAGAACTAGTTATAAACAAACTATTTCCAAGTGCTTCAAACCTTCTGGCCAATTACCCAATTCCTTGTGATTTCTTTTTTGGATCCCACCATACAATTATTAGAGTCCATGGTTTTTGTGGGGAACCAATAATGCTACCTAAGATTTTGACTCTTAGGTTAGAATTATTAGAGGTCACTAGGCAGGTGTCTATAGTAGATAATGAATATGGCTCTAGGAAGAGGAAGAGGAAAATGTATGACCTCCCATGGATGACAAACATCATGGTACTAGAAGCCAGAGACATTGAGATTGTTTTGCTTAGAAAGTTAGCCTTCCTGAGTTTCCTGCTAATCAAAGATAAATGGGTATATGACCCAAATGGTTTCATAGCTTCATGGATAAGGACTAATAGGGTTGCTACCAGAATTGCACATGAGGGCTGCCCCTTTTGGGAAAATAAAGAAATTCTTGGGGAAGATACTCCTGGATTTTATGTTGAATTAACAGATTTGCCCCTTCAACAAAATAGATCATGGGAAACTTCTATGATAAGCAAAAGGATTTTGATCCTAAAATCAGAATGACTTTTGACTTAAGAAGGGCACTAAAGAATAAAGACTGGGATGCTGAGAAAATAGAAGCCTATTGGAAATATATAGGCAAGAAATTTGTCAAACAACTCACTCTTTTGGGAACATGGACTCGAATGATAAATGGGAAGAACTCTGGGATGAGTGCCATCTGTCCCTTGTATCTAGCCCTGACACAAGCAATTTACCAACACAGGGTGTAGAGTTGGAAGCCATAGTAGGATCCAACCAAGAATCACAGGCCCCAGGATAAACTGTAGCTACAGTCACTGTGACTGTTTGGCCCCAATCTTTTAGTGTCATGGAAAAGCAAAAGAGTGTGGTATCTTCACCACCAAAAGCTTCCCCATTAGCAGCAGTCCTTGAGGTTCCCAATTTTGCATAAGTACCACTAACAACAGTGGTAGATGTTGAAGAAAAAGATGAACAACTAGAAGAAGAAACACTAAGGAAACACAAAAGGCAGAGGTTTCAACTTGAGTTAGAGGAGAGGGTAGAGCACTCACAATGCTAATTATAGAGTACTGTAGTTGCTCCTTAGGTAAGTATCATTCCTCCTCCTCCTTCTGAATATCTTTCTTCTCTTGTAGGTATGATTATTTCATCTAGCCAGATGACATCCCCTACCACCTCCACCATGCCCATTTCTCACTTCACCCCATCTATCGCTACTCAAGCTTTATCATTGCCCCACTTTTCCCCTACTATTCCCAAGAAAATATCTCCTTAGATTTCCCATAGCCAAGAGTTGGCTATTCCATATGGCTTGTCACAAGGTCATCCTTTTGTGGGTGGATACATTGCCTCTCCTTCTACCTTCTAGACTCAAGCAGACACTGCTAAGAAGGTGAGGGAAGCCTGAAGAGATAAAAAGAGGATCAAGGATAACAAGGCCTTGGCTACACCACACCTGAGGTCACAATTTGACCCAATCTAGTAGCAACTGACGGTGACTCATTTGTCACCAAATATAATCAAGTAAAATGAGTAGATGTAGCTAGAAGACTACACAATGAATGCAGTGGCTATAGACATGTCCTTTTTCAGACCATAAGATAGGGTCAAGCTGGTAACTAAATCCACTTCTATAGTAGCTGAAGATTATTTGAGAATATCAAAGAAGCTACAAAATATGGAGGTTGATCTAGCCAAAGAGAAGACAAATTGTAACAGTCTCATCACAGAGATCAATACAAAGAGATTTGAAATAGAGAGTCTAAATAAATAGTTGCAAGGTACTATTTCTCTTTAGACTCACTAGGCTATCCAGGCCCAAAATGATTCTCTAAAAGTAGGGCTAATGTAGGTGAAGGATGCAGTGATAACCTTGAGGTGAGAAAAAGTAGCATTTTAGGAAAAAAGTGAGGCAAGCTTGCTACAGGTTACTCAATTGCAATAGAAGCTGCTAAGTGAACATAATAATACCATGGCTATACAAGCCCAGCTTCAAGCTGAGCAACAAAGGGTAGAACAATTGACACTAGAGCTGGTCAATAGGCCAAAGAATGTAGGTGTGCTAAATCTAGTGAAGGAGCTCTATGAATTAATGTGGAAAAGAATCTCTTAGGAGATTATTCAGCTCAAGCCTTCTCTCACCTTTCTACTAAATGCACAAAAATTGTGTGAAAAGATGGAGAACTTAGTTGAAGACACTCTAGCTACTATTTCTGGGAGAGTTTTGGAATCTGAAATGCTGTTGCAAAAGCTTTATGATGTAATGGATGGAACATTGTTAGTAGCAGGAATTAATGATAGAATGGTCACTACTAAGCGAGTGAATGAGGTTCTCAATGGCAATTCCACTGCAATCAATTGCAAAGAGCTTTTAGATGTGATGAAAGAAGGAATCAATGAAATGAAACAACACATTAAAGACCTAGTATAATTAGGTCTTCCTTCTCCTTTTCCTGATGACAACATTGTGCTAATGATCAATGAAATTAAGCCTTTGTTGTTGGCCAAGCAGAATGATCAGGTAGGTTTTTAGGATTTAAGGGA
>JARHVA010009474.1:92500-115000 GCA_037957365.1 Torreya grandis | reverse complement strand
GAGGATGAACTAGTTGTTAAAAATTGGTGTGCTTAAGTGCACATATGGGAGTGCTCCAGATATGAATTTTTAGGTCTTGAAATTATGTCTACAAAAATTTATGGGATCTACAAGTTATAAGTAGGGCTACAAGGAGTCTAAGATAGGCTTAGTCTTAAAGATGTGATTTTTGTTTAGTTTCTCAAAAAAATTAAGGAACGAGTTTTTTAAGGTATGTTCTTAGGTTTTTATAGATCATGTTTCATATTTGGTGTGTGTCATAAACTTTTGTTGGTGATCTATGAGTTGGTTTGAGATAGAAGGCTAGTAAGTCTATATGGTGGTTCCTCATGATGTATGGAGAATTGAAGATGATAAAAAGGTGAAATGGCTCAAAAATATTATAGGGAGTCCCTATCAAATGTTTATTGGTGAGTTTCATAAAATTTTAGTGTTTTTTTTGTGTTCTTTCTTCATTTGTTGTAGTGTTTGGTTGAAGAAGAGTATTGGAATAAAGCAAGAGGAAGTTATCAAGGCAAGAAGTGGTTGACTCAAGGTAAGTGGGAGTTTGTATCATCTTTATAATATGATACTTTCCTATTTATTGTATTTTTTATGTCCTCAAGATCAGATTGTCCCTAGTTTATCATTGCGTCAAAGAGGGAAAAGTTCCTATTGTTAGAGTGCTTGAAGAGAAAGACGGTGAGTTGAATGATGTTTGTTGACATAAATGACAAAGGAGGATATTGTTGTATTATTGTAAATTATGTCATGATTATTTCATGAATGTTTTCTATTGAGTGTATAAATTGATTTGATAGATCAAGTGACAATGACAAAGTGTGCAATATTTTTTTCCCAATGTGTTTGAAGTTGGCTTGGTTGATGTTTAGTTTTGGCATGGCTAGAGATGTTCAAAGATGAGTATGGAGAGTTTATAATGTTAAATGGGTCTTATAAGAGGTTTTATATGATTGGAGATCTTGTGTGACTAATTATAATTCATCTGGTAGTCCATAGTTTTCATTTAGATAATTTAGGTCTAGTGGCAAAAAATCTGAGTAGGCAGTTTGTTGACATCATACTTACCATGTGTGGATGAGTTATGGTGATTTGGTAATAGTTTATGAGAATATTAATCCCTAGTTACTATGTGATAAATCTAATTTCATGCATCTAAGTGCAGTCAAAGATATGTGGGTGAAAATTTGGGCTCTTAGGCATTTTGATAGTGTTTTCTCATACTTAGCCAAATTTGCAATATGGCAAAAAGAGTTGAGTAAGAATTTTTATGATATCATATCTTGCACATGTGTATGTTTCAAAAAAATATGATCATATGGGTTTCTTCAATTTTATGCCTAGTTCTTATGAACCAAATTTTAGGTCATGCAATGTAGCATAGAAAAAATTATGCATATTCAAGGTTGGTCTCCCAAACAAGTTCTAAGCATAGTTGGCTCTATTATATAATATTTTGAGACTAAATTTTAATGGTGATGTATATCACATGTGTGATAGTTCTAAATAAAAAATTTATATGGCTGTATTATCCTATGTAAGGAGATCATATGGTCCAAATTGTAGATCATGCATACAAACACATCAAAAGATATGACTATGAAAATTTGGCCTTCTAGGTAGATAATTAAGGTTACCATTGTCAAATTTGCACATATTAAAGTTCGATCAACATCGACGGTGCACATTGCTGCAAAAATTCAAGAAGTAAAGAGATGAGGACAAGTGCATGATGTTTAATGTTGAGTAGAGATAAAGACTGAGCTTCTTCCAAGGATCAATAGTGAGTGGGTGATTATATAGATAGAGATGAATGGTGAATATTAAATTCAAGTGGTCAAAGTGATAGATGTTTATAATTTTTAAATACTAAGCTATGTACAAGGGATTGATTGTGTACAGTGAGTCAACATTACAAGATTGCACAAGATGAGTTCTAAGTGACAAAGGTTTAATGTTTGTACATTAGTGCCTATATATTAAATTTTAAATAATATCAATGGTGTGAGATTGATCTAATTATAAGAGGACATGAGATGTGAGCTTAGTTTTTGATATTTAATTTTGATTGTTTGCTTTTGAATATTTGAATTTAACAAAGGGAAAAACCAATTTGTGGTTTTTAGACCATATCATTTGGTCCAAGATGAATTTTCTCATGGTGTAAAAATAAAATTAATAGAAGACTCCAAGGTGAATATAATATACCTAATTTGGATATTTTTAACTATGTAAATTAAAATATATTAAGGTTCAAATTTTAATGTGTGTTTGTGCTTACTCTTCAAGTGACCCAAGAAGGATAATTGAGCTTGTGTAGATTTGTTTTCAATGTTTCATGATGAATTAGATATTTGGGAGTGTTGTATACTCCATGATGATAATTTATGTATATTATAAAGGTTTTACTGGTCATATGTAGTGTTGACCAATTTTGCTCAGAGGCCAAAATTGTTCACCTTCTTCACCTACTGTTCATGCTAGTCATTTCCAGGTTGCACAAGTTCAATGCCAGTGGTTCTTCATTTGGTTTAGTCATTTGTTTAACCCCTTGATTTATTAGCACTTGGTTCTTTCTTCCTCAACTCCAGATGGGCCTAGTTCTTTGGTTCGGACAGGCCCAGTTTAGCTTTGGTTCCACGACTAGCTCATTGGTTTTCTACGTGGCTGAAGGGCAGTCCAAGTCAATAACCTACCAAGGGCTAGCACATCAAAAAGGGGCTAGGTCACTTCAAATAAAAGGCACTCCAGCATAAAAGGGAAATGATTTGGGTAAAGTTCAAACCTGGGTAAGACATAAGGCAAAAGCGTAAATGAATTTCTGCAGACTTTTTGTCCGTGGGAAAACATCTGCAGACAAAAGTCTACGAGGAAACATCCACAGACACAAGTCCATGGAACATTCAAAAGTCTGTAGAACTATATAAGCCTGTGAGATCCTGGGAAGGTATACGAAACATTTAAAGGTCCGGTAGATAGTCCAAAGCCGCCAAGGAAGATGTCAATTTAATAGTGGAAAGGCTGCTCAGGAGGGTGCAAAGAAATTAACAAGCCGCTAGAAGCCAACAGGAACTATGACCATCCAGAAGCTATCAAATTTGACCCAAGAAGATAACCATTTGTATTCAAACTAAGAAAGTGCCAACCAAGAGCCAAAAATGTAGTGACCTATTGAAAGTTCACCCCTAGGGGCCGAACAAAATAGATGAGACAAAATGAAGAAAAGACAAAGTAGAAAGCATGGTTCCAATAGAAGGATGATGTCAACTATAGTGTTTTATTCTTACCAATGAAGATGTGATAGGCCAATTTCAAAAAAAAGTGCCAATGAGTCTCCTTTTTGTTTTTCCATATAACATCATGACTTGGTCATATTGTAAATATAATCTTCCACTTCTGCCAAGTAATAGCCCTGGCAAAATTTCACTTGAATCAAATAAAAATGTAGTTTTTACCTCCATATGGATAGATATTTTTAGAGTATGTTTTGAGTGTTTATCTGTGTCCAATCATGTTTTTTTTATGCTCTCACATGTTCAACACTAGCAGACCTATTATCTACAAGGTGCCATTTTTGCAGCTGAAAGGAGAAGAGCTAACATTTAGAAGACTAGAATAGAGGAAGTTGCTTACAGTGTGCATTCCATAGTGCCTCAGTGATTTTCTATCTCCTGTGTTTTCATGAAAGCCTCCCTACCAGTCTTTTGCACCTTGGTCCTTCTGCCAAGTATGTAGAGTATGTATGTATTCATTTGATTCTTAGAGTGGATGTGTGAAGGTCATTTCATTTTGGTGTATCGCCTCTTTAGAGTAGGTTTACTTTCCTACATCTTCCTCCATTTTCATCCCCCCAAGTTTATATCTATCTATATATACCTATATTTTTCACTTGCTAGAACAAACAACAATACATCAGAGGGAGCTATCCCTTACCTAGAGACTCTCCCCTCTAGCTTCACTTGTCCCACAGGTGAGAGGGGAGTTTCCATGTTGCGAGGAGAAGATAGGAGTTTGAGTTCCTATTACTGGGTGCTTTTTCCTGTGTCAACAGTTTTGGCATGCCTGGTGGGACCCCCAATTTGACACTCAAAAGTTTTCTAGCACCTGACATCAACAGTTTTGGTATGTCTGGTGGGACACATAGTCTGATAATGCAGTAAGGTATCATGATTGATGCTGGTCTTGTTATGGAAAATCAAATTTTTCTCAGCATCTGGTGACTCTGAGTTAAATTCATTGGTTAGGCACAGCTTGGTGCCATTCAAAAATCATTTCTTGTATGTATAATCCTTTTGCACAAAATCATGGGTATTGTTTTCCTTCATATATTTATAATCAGGCTCTAGATATTCATGCAATCCCCTCAAGTGGCCCTCCTAGTTACCCTGCAATGATAAGGGAGGTGGTGCTAGAGTTTGAGAGGCAGACAATGGAAATTGATAGACTGGAAGAGCAGTATGTGTATCAACAGGAGCTGATGTATAAAGAAGAGTATTTGTTTAGGCAAGCACAGGCCTTGCAATCCATGGAGGAGGAGGTAACAAAATGGAGAAATCCATCTATTCAAGGCAGTCAGCCTTGTGTGCCCCCTCTTAATCTGAAAAAGGCCCCCTCTTTTGCACCAAATCCTTTCTATCAGATAACACTCACCCACTCTAACTCATCCAATGCTTTTGATATCAATCCCATGCGCCTGGCTTTCCAACACTAGAAGGCATCAGAATAGCCTCCCATGGAGATGAACCCTCTGAACTCCCTAAATCATGAATTCTCCATTGAGAATAATACCACCAGCCAACACATCCCTCTTCTACAGTCTCTTCCTTACATTCTTTAGCCTCCCCAAGTCCTTCAACATAATGCACAGATTCTGAGTTGGAGGAAGGAATGCTAGAGACCAGCCCAAAGCCTTTAAGAGGATAATGTTGACGACCTCCAAGAAAGACTCTTTCAGTAAAACCTAGCCAAGAAAATTGAATATTTAGAGGCTAGCGTGTAGCTACTTCTTTAAAGAGAGTTAAAATTTCTTGACCTTGTGGAGGAGCCTTAGGACCTTGAGGAAAACAAAGTCACTGCCTATTCGTAGGAGCAGAATTCTAATTTAGAGATCCTAAACTGGGGAAGAACAATAGAATCATGGGGTAGAAAAGAAGAAGAAGAGCAAGGTTTTTCTCCAAGCCTTAAAGAAGCTGAAGCTGTGCCTACTCATGATAATGCTAGAGACCTCCAGGAAAATATTTTCCAAGAAGATCTAGCCAGGAGAATAGCGGAGTTGGAATCCAGAGAAAGATTCCTCAGCCAGTGTGTAATGGATGGTTCAGACCAAACAACACTTTCATGTCTGAACACACCCCACCTACACATTTCCAAGAGAGTTATCAGGCTGCACCTAATATTGATGAAGTGTTGATCAAGTGGAAAGAGGAGAATCATTCGATTTTAGCTCATGGACTGCCTCCTCTTCCATATGTTTTCTCCACTTCGCCCCTTCTCAAGGAAGAACCTATTTTGGAAGAGGTAGGTGAGGAGCATAAAATCCAATTTGCAAGTCTTCAAGAGGCTATTATGAGAGACAATGAAGAATAAATCATAATTAATGTTCCTTGTGAAGACCTTATCAACAATGGAGAAGATGCAGGCCTTGCATATATGCAGATGTTCCAACAGTACAAAGAGGAACAAAAGCATGGTGAGATCTCTTCCCCTCTGTTTGATGAACTTCCTTGATGTTTTGATGATGAGGATGACTACACTAAAGATCCTAAGTTAGAGGAGGATCAAGAGAATATTTTTGAAAATCTAGAGAACCTAATTAGAAAGGAGGAAAAGGAGAGGCCTGTCTTCTTGGAGGAATGCCTTGAAGTAGAGAGTTTTAAATAGAGAGATGATGTTATATGGGATGAGCAATTATTTTGTGAGTCCATTTCAGACATCACCATAGTCACCCTTCTTCAAGAGGGCCAAAAGGAAGTAGAGGATGAGTCTGATAATATTTTTAACGAGGTAGAATGAAACAAGTTAGACCATGATATATTGCAGAAGGAATGTGTAGATCAAAGGGCTTATGGTGATGAGCCACCAACCATTGATTTCTTGGTGAGGAGCACCAATATGAAGGACCAACATTCAATAGGCCTCTAGGGATAAGCAAAATATGTATATATCAGAGGCATGTTTGACTCTGATCCACCCAGATTCCAGCCAATGTAGGTGATAGGCAGTAGGAGCAAGTCACCAAATCCCCTTTTCATTCAACTACTTGCCTGCCACCATAAGTCCTTTTGCCAAGAAGGGGACTTGAGAATTTTCCCCTTTGATCTAGGAAGGAGGCGAGCTTTCCTGGTTAGATGTATATAATAGTTTGTTTTTAGTTGTCTTTTCTATTTTCCCTAAGTGCAATTGCACAAGTAGTGTTTTTAGCCTTGTGTGTTTTTCCCTTTGTGTGGGATAAATTTTGCGTGTTTGATTCTTGAATCTTTTGGGGCTATTGTTAACTTTTCATAGCTGCATCTGACTCCACACCCAATGGAATGCAAGGCAGCTAGATTTTAAGCATAGCAGGCATGCTTCCCTTGTGAGTCACCATCTGTTGACTAATTTTGCTCACAGGTCAAAATCATTCACCTTCTTCACTTGTTATTTGTGCCAGTCATTTCCAAGTTGCACAAGTTCAATGTCATTAGTTCTTCATTTGGTTTAGTCATTTGTTTAGCCCCTTGATTTATTAGCACTTGGTTCATTCTTCCTCAACTCCAGACGGGCCTGGTTCTTTGGTTCAGATAGGCCCAGTTCAGCTTTGGTTCCTCGACTAGCTCATTGGTTTTCTACGTGGCTGAAGGGCAGTCCAAGTCAATACCCTACCAAGGGCCGACACATCAAAAAGGGGTTGCGTCACTTCAAAGCAAAGGCACTCTAGCATAAAAGGGAAAGGATCTGGGTAAAGTTCAAACCTAGGTAAGACATAAGGCAAAAGTGCAGATGAATTTCCGTGGACTTTTTGTCCACGAGAAAACATATGTAGACAAAAGTCTACGGGGAAACATCTGCAGACACAAGTCCATAGAACATTCAAAAGTACACAGAAATATATAAGCCTGAAGGAGCTTGGGAAGGTCTGTGAAACATTTAAAGGCCCCACAGACAGTCCAAAGCCACCAAGGAAGTTGTCAAGTTAAAAATGGAAAGGCTACTCGGGAGGGTACGAAGGAATTAGCAAGCGGCTAGAAGCCAGCAGGAATGATGACCATCTAGAAGCCATCAATTTTGACCTAAGAAGATAACCATTTGTATTCAAACTGAGAAAGTGTGAACCAAGAGCCAGATATGCAGTGACCTACTGAAAGTTCACCCCTGGGGGCCGAACAAGCTAGATGAGACAAAATGAAGAAAGGACAAAGTAGAAAGCATGGTTCTAGTAGAAGGATGATGTCAACTGTAGTGTTTTCTTCTTCCCAATGAAGATGCAATAGGCCACTTGTTAAAAAAGTGCCAATGAGTCTCCTTGTTGTTTTTCCATATAACATCGTGACTTGGTCATATTGTAAATATAATCTTCCACTTTTGCCAAGGCGTAGCCCTGGAAAAATTTCACCTGAATCAAATAAAAATGCAGTTTTTACCTCCATATGGATAGATATTTTCAGAGTATGTTTTGAGTGTTTTTCTATGTCCAGTCATGTTTTCTTGATGCTCTCATAGGTTCAACACTAGTAGACCTGTTATCTACAAGGTGACATTTTTGCAGCTAAAAGGAGAAGAGCTGACATTTAGAAGACTAGAATAGAGGAAGTTGCTTACAGTGTGCATTCCACAGCACCTCAGTGATTTTTTGTCTCCTATGTTTTCATGAAAGCCTCCCTGCCAGTCTTTTCCACCCTGGTCCTTCTGCCAAGTATGTAGAGTATGTATGTATTCCTTTGATTCTGAGAGTGGATGTGTGAAGGTCATTTCATTTTGGTGTATCACCTCTTTAGAGTAGGTTTATTTTCCTGCATATTCCTCCCTTTTCATCCCCCCCAGTTTATATCTATCTATATATACCTAAATTTTGCACTTGCTAGAACAAACAACGATACATCAGAGGGAGCTAGCCCTTACCTAGAGACTCTCCCCTCCAGCTTCGCCAGTCCCACAGGTGAGAGGGGAGTTTCCATGTTGCGAGGAGAAGATAGGAGTTCAACTTCATGTCACTGGGTGCATTTTCCTGCGTCAACATTTAGTATTAACAAATATTTAGAAGTCAACTATGTAATCATTCATGGTGACTTTGTAAAATAAATGTTGATTAAGCTTGCACAAAAGAGTGTAACGATGACTATAAACATTTAAGGATTACTTATGGGTTATTTACTATGGACCTATTATTTTGGATGTGGTAATATATTCTTTTTTTTCTTTTTATTATTCTAAATGGGTGAATAGATCTCCATAATGCCTATAAGATCTACAATCGCCTTATTAAAAGGTGTAGTTGCTTAAGGGTGACCCATATATGCTAGGGTCGACCTATGAAGATTGTATTATAATTTATCCCAATGAGATAAATGATTTAAGATTTAAGGCATATCTAATGGATGATGAAGATGGTGATAATCATGAATTCTCTATAAATAGTGAAGTCAAAGATGGTGATTTCTAGAATTTACATGAGATATTTGTAGAGGTTTGAGTATGGACAATATTTGTTGAAGCAAAGAAAAGAGGAGACTGAGTGTGCCCAATGGTTGGGTTGATGAACATAGTAGATTGAGGACTATGCATATGACCTATAGGTCATAATTCTTATGGTAGAATATTTATCTTGCATGTTGAATATGAATAAAAAGGCTTGTGCAAGTGGAGTAGAGTGAAGAGTTGGAGAGTGGGGTTAGTTGTGATATGTAATTTATCTTAATTGATCTTTGTGTATTGGTAAAAGTATGTAATGTAATTTGGCCAACATGGAGTATTAGGTAAAAGAGTGAAAGTGAAGAGTGATAAATAAAGATCCATCATTAGGTGTTGAAGACATTAGTACTAAGGTGGAAGTGTTTAAAGGAGGGTCTAAATGATTTGATATTTCTTAGGGAAAGTTGCTCCTTATGAAATAGGGGTTTTACTAAATACCTTTGGTTAGGAGGATATGATCAAGGTTTGTTAGTCTAAGGGAATTGATTAGTCTCTTGTACGTAATTTATTATAGTAGAATAGTCCATGTGTTGTAGACTTGAGAGTGAGTTTTATTCCCTATGAATGTTTCCCATAGGAAATATGTATTTTGTGTTTGATCTTATGTATGCATTGAATGAATGAGGTCTCTTATTAATATTTCTTAATCAAATTGATATACATTTATTGGTTAATATTTTAAAGGATTTCAATTAAAATTAAAATATATTGGCTTACGGATTCACCCCCCCTCTCACTAATTATATCTCTAACAAAGGTTTCTTACCATATACTAGCTCATAAGGTGAAAAACAAATTGTTGTCTTCCAAGTAGTGTTGTAGTCCTATACTACTTTTGGTATTGTAGCTACCCAATACTTTCTACTTTTACTGACTATCTAGGTTAAAATGTTCTCCAACTCTTTGTTGGTAACTTCTAATTAGCTATTGGAATGTGGATGGTAAGGAGAATATTTTTTATGAATTACTTGGTAGACTTCCATGAAATGTTTGATCATATTAGACATAAATTGTGGTCCCTGATATGAGACTATCTACCTAGGAGCACTAAAACATTGTATGATCTTGAAATATAGAAAATATACTACTACTTTTTCTCTCTAAAAAGACAAGGATTGATCTTAAACCCACTTAGTGACATAGTATATATATACCGAGATGTATTCCTTTCCTTGGTATGGAGGATATACAAGACCAACAAAGTCTATTCCCCATTTCTCAAATTGTTAAAATAGAGGATATAGAGAATATGGTTAAAATTTCTCATTGAAAAGTAGTTGGGGAATTACAAATACCAAATGGTAAGAATCTATAGGAAAATATACCCCATGGGAAATTGAATATGGTTTTGTCTTAATCTTTGGCTACCACTATTGTCTGATTATATCCACTAAATCTATCCAAAAAATAAACGTACATTTTTTCTTTCCAAATTATCAAGCACTTGATCAACAAAAGCAAGAGGAAAATAATCCCTCATAGTGGATTTATTTATCTCTTTGTAGTCTACATACACTCTCCATTTCCCATTTTTATTTTATAAAATTACCAATGGAGAAACCCGTTAACTATCTGAAATAAGATAAATGAATCTTGCATCAAACAATTTCTCAATTTTTGTCTTTACTATATCCCTTAATGATGGATTTGTCCATCTTTGTGGTTGTCTAACTAGTTTTTCATGGCTTCTGTAAATGTCATGGGTAAAAACACTTGGATAAATTCCTCTTATATCAATATAATCCTAAGAAAATGATTTGGTGTTTTTCTCTAGGACATCAAAAACTTTCATTTATTAATCATGGGTTAACTAGTTATTTATATTTAATGTTTTTCTTAGTAATATCATAACATGTTTAGTGTTAGGATGGATAGACTCTACTTGTTTAAAATCACTCATCAAGGAATTAAGAGGACATGTATGGGGTAATAATAGATTATATGTAGTTACATTTTTTACAGATTCATCTCCTAAAGGAATGATTTTTTCTAGTGGACAATGAAATGGAGTTAGAAAATTAGTTAGATTGTCTTTTTCCCAATTCAGATACTTTATTATAATGGTCTTTGGTCATATGTCAAATTTCAAAATAATGAGTCTAGAGTAACAAGTCTGGTGAAGTTCATAGTTGACGGATTGAAAAAGTCCATAACTAAGAATTTAGTAGAGTCTAAAGTTGATGGACTAACAGAGTCCATTGATAATAATCTAGAAAACTTCATGGATGATAGACTACCAAAACCTATATTTGACATAATGATAGAGTCTGTAGCTAACTAACTAGTAGAGTCGATATCTAGGATCATGAGGCCATTGGTTTTTTCTAAATATTATGCAAACTCATCAACTAATTCTTACACGTGTCTTTGTATTGTTATCATGGCTAAGGATGAAAGGTTGTTCTTTTTTTGTAGTTCATTGACACACCGTGTTTTAGTGTAATCTAATGAGAGCTTTTTAGGGGGTATAGGGATATTCATTTTACTTTTAGACCATTTTAAATAGTCATATCCATTAATCTATAATCAATTAATGTTTCTATAGTAGCCAACCAAGGTATTCCTAAGATGAGGGGGTACCTTAACTTTTTGGTTTTAGGTTGCAGTACCATAAAATCTACTAGAAAATCCCATGACTCAATTGTTATAGCTACATCTTCTATAGTACTTTCTAGTTTAGCAACAGACTGATCAACCATTTGGAGAATGGTTGAATTAGGTTTCATCCTAATAAGATATAGTGTTTCAAGAGTATCAGTTATCATTACATTGATTGTTGCACTAAAATATACCATAGCATTGAGTATTTCTTTCTTCCCTAATGTTACTATTATGACTGGACTACTTGGGTCTGCATATTTGGGTAGCATTAGTTTTCTTTATAAAAATTAGGTAGTTTACCATTTACATGTACGGTCATTGGGTATTGTTTATTTCTTTCAAGTGTCTTGACACACATGCTTTTAATTACTCTATTTAATTATATAATATCCTTGATAACTTGTAACAAGGGTAATTAAATGTTTAATTTTATCAATTCCTGAATCAAATCAGATTCTTTCTTAGTTTCAACTTCCTTCAATCTATAAGGAAAAGGAATAGGTGGAGGAGCAGTAATATATTCCTCTATATTTTTTGACATTTTTTATTTCTCTTTCTGACTATGGCTTGAGGTGTATCTATTTTTGGTTTTTCATTAGAGAGTTCAAATATGGTAATAAGAGGATCTTGAAATGTTTTACCTGATCTAAGTTAAATGTTTGCAAATTCAATAGCTCCTACATTCATGGTTTTTCCTTGTCCATTTACATATACATAGGCTAATGGTTTATTCTTGGTCTTTTCCACTGGTTAAGTAGGCAACTGGGGAGGATTAACTTGTTCTATAGGTTGAGCTACATGAGGTGATATCAAAGTTTATTATGGTGAAAACATTCTTTAGGGGTTAAATAGTGGATTGATGTTCTAATATGTATTTATCCATTGTTGTGACTGTGATTAGGATATTCATGGTTGTTGAGGATTCATTGATTCTTGATTAGACCATTGTGGGTGTACTTATCCCCACATAATTTGAGGTTCCTATGTAATCTAAGGTGTCATCCATGAATTAATTATATTTCTTTGGCTAAACTAACCATGGTCTGGTTTTATGGAGAGAGATTTTGTCTTTGGATGTAATTAAGATATTCTATAGGCTATGCATTTTTTTCAATTGATTTTTAAAAATAGAAATATGGTTGAAATATTTTTTGTCATCATCTTTACTACCACATATCCCACATATTTATGTTTTCACCAACAGATAATCTTTAAGAGCATGTTTTAACTTACATTTTGAATAATAGATGGATAAGGGTTATATGTTAGAATTAGCTTTGGACTAAGGAAAATCTAATTTAGTATTTAACCAAAAAAAAATATCAATTTTTTAGATTTGCAAATTCCTCCATCAATTGACTAACTTTATTAGATTTACCTAGTTTTCTTTTCATGATGCTTAATTTTTTCCTAGAATAATTAGTACATAGATATGAGATCTAGTGGAATGTTAATTTTACAATGTCTCTTTTACCCATTAGGTTTAGAGCATCCTTATATTAATTATGCAGTCCCTTAAGAAAGACTGATTCACTACTTATGTAAGTGAATAACCACTATGTTTGTGGGAAAATGTGAATCTATCTAGATAATCTTATAAACTTTCATATTTATTCTATTTGATATTGAAGAAATAATTTTTTTTGTCCCTTAATTTTTATTAGTTTTGATATTTGTCAATAAATTTAGTTTTCATGTCTCTCCATGTATTAATAGAATCACCTAGAAGGCCCATGAACCATCTCATGGTTGCCTCATTAAGTGTAGAAAGAAATAGTTTGAGTTTCTGACTATTAATTATATGATGATAGGTTTTTCATAACACTTTAAACTCAAATAGGAATTGATATGGATATTCTAAGGAATTACCACTAAACGTTTCTAAAATTGAAGGTCAAATGTTTTTTGTGAAGGTTTGATCTGTTAGATCTATAACTATAAGAAAGGAAAATGTTATGTCTTGTTGTAATTATATTCTATTTTATTTAGGATTTTCCATATTTATTGTATTTTAATCCATGGTTTCTATTTATTCCCAAATATATAAGAGATCCAATTTATTACTAGCTCTTAATCCTGCAAAGATTGAAGTTTAGGGTCTACTATTCCAAATAAAGGATCGTCAGGATTAATTCTTCCTATAAGAGAAGATCTTACAAATGTGAATCGTGTTATAGGGTTTATTTATAAGGATGATCCTAATTCTAGCGATGAATCTAAGAGTGATTCAATTATTTTTTCTTATACTTTCAAATCTCTTAGTCAAAATTTGTATTATTTCCTCCTCTAGCCCTAACTTATGATCTTTAGGGATGAACCTTCCTTTAGCATCTCTAAGTCCGTTCATAAATTTGTTTTTATTTTTTTAATTGGTTTATCAATATTTTTTGATTTTTTATTATACATCAAATAATTACCTTACTAATACCTAAAATTTCATGGTAATAGTGTCAAAAATGATGGGTGTCATTTATCCCTTCACATAATCAACTTTTCTATTTATGTCATTCAAACCAGGGGCAACATCCAAATTTTTCTACATCAAGGATTATTATTTTAGTTCTTACAAAGATGATTTGTAAGGGTTTTTTTAATTTATAAATGTCTAATCTAATTTATTCTAGAAAGAATTTGCTTATGCAATAAAAAAACACACTTTCAAAATTAAAACATTCTATAATATAATTTACTAAAATACACATACTTGTTGAAAGTAAACACTCTAATAGAAAGATAACCACACTTGATAAAACTAAACACTCTACTATAAAGATAAACATACTTGCTAAAAGTAAACACTCTTGTTGGAAATAAACACACTTGTTAAATTTATTTTAATCATAGAAATTAAATATAATTTCTTGCAAGCTATGAAAATGAAAAATATATATAATTACTAAAAAATATAAATACATATAAAATACTGTACAAAAATAAGTTCATGATTCCAAAGGAGAGTGGGCCTTTGTTCTCCATGGGAATAGGAGTGAAAAGAAAACTCAGTCCTTGAAAACTAGAGATATCTTCATTAATTGATCAAAATAGATTACATGAATATAACTACAATTGTGCTAAAATATTAACTAAATAATAGAGTGATTATCTCTCTCTTCTATATATTATTAAAACATAGATATCCACTTATATAATTTTGTAACTATAGATCCCTAGATCTTAATAGCCAATCTTCTTTTACAAATACAAATATCCTAATTTCAATTGTTTTTTAAAATAGGTTATTTATGGTTTGAAATAGGAAGATCCATTTATTAAAAAATCCACTGAATATATACTAATAATGACTTCCTAGATCTATTAGATCGATTTACCTTATAAAATAATATTTGACACGCACACACACATAAAGTCTATTTATAGATATACTATTTATAATAATACTATAATAGTAAGTGACAAAAACAATATTCAAGTATGTTGAAAAATATGGAAAGTATGGATCTTTAATTATACAAGTTTAAAATTTGGACTGAAAGAGTCCAGAATAGTTCTGGCAAGGTCTATAACAGCTTTGGCAGAGTCTAGAGCTATTTTTGTGAAAACCTAGTAAAGTTCATAACAACATGTTTCAAGGATCCTAAAGGTTGAGGAAGTTCATAGAAAGGCTGCTAGGATGACAGGGATGGTAAAAGGCTTCAGTGAAGAATGAAATCTAGTATTGAATGACTTTGTAGCTACAAATTGGATGAGTTCATAGCTACTAGGTGAGTTCATAGAAGTAGAATGTGTGAGTCTGTAGCTACTAGATAAGTTTGTATCTAAGTCTGAAGAAGACTTGAATGAGTTAGAAGTGTGTTAAATGGGTTTTTAGCTTGAAAAATGTCAAGATATTTCATATAGGTCACCTTCAAATATCAACAAAAAGGTTCTTATTCTTTATAGAATATTGTATTATCTATATATACACAAAATTAGGAGACTAAACATGTAAAGAGTTAGAATTAAATGATAAAACTAGTAACTTAGACTTTCATTACATTAAATAAGATAAATAATCCATTTACTATACTATATTTAGACACAAGCCTAAGATCCTTGCATTGTTTAGTCTAGAGGAGAGGTAATGGAAGAAAAATGAAGAAAACTGATAGTAATAATAAGCCATATTTTAGACTCATCACCAAAAATTTAGTTTTTTGTCTTTCCACAATTTTTTTCCAAATTTCTTGATGTTATATTTTGTCTACTCTAGATATGAGCATTTCTATATCAGGGATCTAGACCTCTTTTGATCTATCATTGTAAAGGGTAGGGTCCCTATATAAAACCCACTTTTACCATATATTAAAAACAACATAATATTTCAAACCCACAACCTAATTTTACATAAATAATTTATAGAGCTCTACTTACAAGAAGACATTTTTGTGTTATTTAGAAGATATATCTTACCTTTATTTAATGATAATATCAAACACCTTCCTATAGACACTTAATTCTCATCACTTTCGTGTCAGAATTAGAATTAAAATTAGTTTCATGTAATAATGGATAAATCACCAAAATGCACAACTGATGTGCATATTATAAAACATGTTGGGCCATTCTTGATTGGAGAAATGCATCATAACCAACTATTAGCAGTTTCTAAATCACTCTATGTCAAAATTTTGTTTTATATGTGATGTTATGGGGTAATTAACTAAAATAAATAGTTAAATTTTGATATTGCATAAATCATCCAAAAGCTAATGAGGATTAATTAGTATATCAAATCAAACAAAATAAAATGGCCAAGTATAAAATACATATAAATTAGATAATTTTTAATTATAAAATATTTAAATATTAAATAAATATTTTAATTGTGACATCATCATGACACCACTCAAAAATTTGGCAAGCATTAACATGAAAGCAAAAAATATCATCATAAATTCAGAATTTGGAAACCATGCCTCATTAATGAAACCTCTTTCCAAAATATTTATGTCATTAATCATTCCACATTTAATTTAATTATATCCACACATTTCATTCTTAATCCGTTGGAGATAATCATTTTGTCTAGTCTATAAATACAAGGCTCCCCTCATGCCTTAAACAAGATTTTTGGTCTAGACTTATAATGCAAAAATATTACAAGATCTTCAATGTTATTCAACATTGTTCAAGAAAAACCATTTGTAGACAAGAGGAGATGATATTAAAATGCACAATTAACATTGATAAAGTCTCCTATCTCTATAATACAGGCACAAACAAACTTGAATATTACTTGGAGAATGAATCCATTAGAAAGGTATAACATTTGTTTATATATATTTTTTTAATCTATTTCCATTATCTTAGACCTTACCCAATCTGAGGGATTATTCTTGAGGTGTCGTGTTTGTCAATTTGTTATTTTAATGAACTAACCCCTCTTGTAATATTAATCTACATTTGGTATGCCCAATGGAACCTACACACATAAAAATCTCATTGGGAACATTCTATCACATTCTAAATTTGAAAAAAAAAAAATTAAACTTTCTTGTTTCTCTTTTTCACTAATTTTCCCATTTTTTTATTTTCTACTAATTGGCAAGATCACCTTACATACTGGTTGGATCAAACCCCGTAGTTGGAAATATCAACCTATGTAATTATGATATCATTATTATGTTGTTTTATGTCTATGTGGGTTTTTAATAAAATGATAGGATCACCCTACTAAATGGTAGTATTACATTTCATAATGATGGGATTGTTTTACTACATCAAAATAGCCAAATGGTGAGATTGAAAACCCTAACGAATAAAATGACCTACAAATTGATGAGAATAACTTTAAAAATTGAAATATCATCCTAATAATCTATGGGATCACTAATGTAACCTTATCTATGTTTTATTTTCTATCATTTCATATTATCAATAAAAATACCATACTTATCGATGATATCACTCTACAAATTAGCGATATCACTCTACAAGTTAGCAATATCACCCTCTTAATCGATGGAATCAATAGTTGTTTGTGCTTTATTTGTATAGTCATATAAAATTTCCAAATTGGTATTTTGAGTGTGGCTTGTGACACCCTATCCATATCTCCTTTTTTCATGCTCTTGTGACCTTTTTAGACACCTTTTTTCTCATTATCAGTCATCTAAAGACTTATGAATGGTCATTACACCTTAGCCATGTTGCTTTTCCTAGGTCAGTCCTATTCCCTAGGTCCTAATCCTATAAGATAAGAGTGTTGTATTCATATTATATCACCAGACATTAGTGTGTCCCATTTTTGATGCTCTTGTTCATTTATATTTTGAGTCTAAATTATTATTTTCATCTGATTCCTATCCTTCATTATGTCGATCAAGCATGAATACATCTAACCCATGACCAATAATTCATTATAAAAGCTTATACAAATTTCATTTACAATGGAGGTGATAAATATTACAAATCAAGAAATAATATAAATAAATCACTAAGATAAATTTCCCTATTCTTTGCATATAGTCACCTAACACAACTAAAAACATATTCAAACCATCATACTAGTCCCTAGCCAACTCAAGCACTCTCAATTTGGAAATTTTGCATCTACATCACACTGTTTCATAAAATACATTATGTGGGAGAACTACATATGGATTGATCCCTCTTTGAATTATTGGTATGTAAGCAACATGCCCATATAAGGGGTGTGGATCACATATTCAGTGTATCTTATACACACTAACCTCACCTTTTCAAGTGATTCAAATCTTGTTTATCAAGCATGATGGAGGGTTAGGTTTTGAATATTAAATCATCTCTAAAATGATATTGATCAACATTCATCACTCAATATTTTATAAGCATGCTCATATAGGAACAATGCAAAGAACCCAAAATGTTTAGGTCTTTGTGACTAGTTTAGAAAACAATGTCAAGAGTAGATAATATCACTAGACCCCAAAGTGTCCTATTTTTAATGATCCTATCCTTTCATTGAATGAAATATATAATTTTATTTTTGACACTATCCTAACCCTACACAGTCAGTTTCATCTTATATCTTAGTTGTCTCAATATAGTTTCAAGCTAAGTTATATTTATCCTTATTTATTACTATTTTTAGAAAGGTAAAAAAGATACATAAATTACAGAAAATAAGACTGTAATTATTTAAATATTCTTTACTGATTTATTCATCCAAAACTTTAGCTAAAATAAGAAAAAATTCCATTATTTCCAAAAAAATTAAATCATTTGTTGAACTTGACTTACTTCAATTGTGCACAAAAACCCTAGAAAAAATTCCTTACTAATTTTTCTAGTATTTTTCTAATTTTTTCCTACATATTTAAATTAAAATTTCACATTTAATTATTTAAAATCATCATCATAATTTTAAAAATAATTTCTTTCAAACCCTAGTCAAATTTATTAGATCCCTTTGCTTTTTGAGGTATCACTTTACATATTTGTGAGCTTTGTATCCTTTTTATACATGAAAGCACATATGGATATTATTCATTTCAAAACATTTCTAATAAATAATAAGGATTTCATACTCGGTACTATCATGTATATGAATGATGAAGTTTAATATATGTTAATGAAAAGATTCATTCTTTCCCTTTCATGCTTACTTTTCATAATATGGGATGATATTAAGAAATTTATTGCTAAACATGTTAAGATCCCTTTCTTTCAAATAAATGTTTACTTTTCTTTAATACAAGGTTTCATTACATACTTTATCTCTCTCATATGGAAAAATTTTCAACTCTATCTTGTTAAACATATTGTAAATGTCATATCATAAATCAAACTTCTTTTTGCATTAGTGCACAATTCCATGCTCTCTATCCCTTGCTTACTATATCTCAAGTGGAATGCTCTTTATAATCATATTACTATACAACTTATAACTCCAATTACATGCATTTCATCCCACATACATGGTTTCTACCTAGATGCATTTAACTATTTGACTAATTTTAAATATTTACCTATCACTAATAGACACAAGGAAACACTAGAGGTTGTATCCATCCCTCCTCATTTTAAACTTAGTAAATCTAGCTCTTATCCTATACCTACTACCACTTCTATGCCTATATTAGAGCATGTAGTACATGCTATCACCCGAGTTTATGAAGATAGGTAGGTTGATTACACCCATGGCTATAACTTTGTCACTCAAGTTATCACCCCTTCTAATATAATTTAATTTCTTGATCTCCTTCAATGATTAGATGTTTACAAATATGTGTTGTATGTAACCCTTTGTAATACTAGAATTTTTGTTTTTACTAAACCATCTTATGTTTCCTCTATCCTCAACATAATGCAATGGATTGGAGAGCATATTTCCTTTGAAAAAGAGGGTTTAACTCTATGCCACATCATCAAACAACATCTACCTTTTTATAATCAATTGAGAATTAATGATGTAAAGGGTAAAAATAGTGTTAGTTGATAACAGTTCAGGACTTAACATTTTTAACATTTGTTTTATTAAACATCTTAATATACAACCTCAATATCTAGACCTTTTCGACATGAACATCAAAATTTTTGACAACATTCCACAGAAAGTCATGGATCAAATAAAACTCAATCTGACTTTGGGACCTAAGACATTGTCAAATACTTGCCAAGTCATGTCAAATGACCTCAATTATAATTTATTACCTAGTCAGCCTTAGATTCATGATATGCATCCAGTCCCTTCTACTCTTCATGCTTATCTAAAATTTAGTCACAAAGGCTACATCTACACATGCCTAATAGACAATGATCCTTTTAAATATTGTTAGGTTATCAATTCTCCATATAATTAAATTTCACACTTTAATCTCAGCAATATACCTATACAACTTATTACTCATAGTGTACCCTCAAACCATGCAATACATAAGAAGATTCCAAGTTATGTAATATCACCATTACCAAATCACCAATTTACCTCCCCTTTTGTACTTACATGTCTTAATAAGATGGGATATCATGGTAAAGGTCTTGGAAAGAGTGAACAAGGAATCATTAATCTTATCGAGGTATCCACACAACATGGAAAGAAAGAACTAGGATATTAGTATACCCTTCTTAATGATAAACATTATTCCATCACTTCAAAGCATATAAAGTTTTGTCCACCCATTACACCTATATACCATACAATTATTCATACTTCTACATTATCATTGGTCTATCCTGATCTCGTTGATGATACTATTTCACTAGATATGTTCACATTAGATAAATTCTCTAATGATGAATCCCTTTTATAGTTTCCTAAAGCATATGAGGACCTCCCATCTTTATATTATAAAAATATATTTCTTCATGACACAAATGCCCATGCTTACTTTAGAGAAAATTTAGATTCTCCCCAGGACATACTAGTTGATTCAAATGATATTATTCTTACAACCCTATACATACTAGATCATTCCACATTACTTAATGAGGAAATAATTGATTTTAATTTTATAAATAATCAAGATATTCACATTATTTTGTTATCTACTATCCTACAAAAGGAAGATGATATCGATATTCATCAAACTTTAATATATTTTCTGAAACTTTTTTCTTGGTCTTACTTAGATACGCTAGGAATTGATATAGCTATAACATTGCATCATATTCCCCTATACTCAAATGCTAAACTAGTTAAGAACAAAATTCAAAAAATACATCCTAAGGTGGTTCTCTTAGTCAAAGGTGAGATCCAATGCCTCTTAGAAGTTGACTTCATTTGAATATTAACACACCTTGAATGGATTTCCAATATATTCCCCATGGTAAAACCCAATAGATAAATTTAGTGTTGTTTCAATTCTCAAGATTTAAATAAAGCATGCACAAAGGATGATTTCCCCTATCTTAATTTGACATGATCATAGATTCTACAATAAGGTATGAGATGTTATCATTTATGGATGGCTTTTTTGGATACAACAAAATCGAAATCACTGAAGAAGATCAAGAAAAAATATCTTTTACAACACCATGGGGTATGTTTTGTTACATTGTCATGCCTTTTGGATTAAAAAATGCCAGAGCTACATATCAGTGTGTTATGATGCATATATTTCATGACTTGATTCACCATATTATTGAGAATTATGTCAATAATGTATTAGCTAAATAAAAATAATGACAACATCATGCTATCAATTTTCAGAATATTTTTCAATGACTCAGTAAATACAATGTTTTTTTAAACCCAAAAAATGTGTGTTTGGAGTTATATCAGGAAAACTCTTAGGTTTCATTATTTCTTAGTGTGGCATAGAGGTTGACCCTAATAAAGTCAAAGTAATTATCGACATGGCCCCTCCTATGAACTTAAAACAACATCAATACTTATAAGGCAAGATCCAAGCAATCCATTATTCTTTAGCTCAACTTATTGATAAAACTCAATAATTCACTCAATTAAAGATACAATGTTTGTCTGAGAACAAGTATACCAAGAAATATTCAGCACAATCAAGCAATATATTCTCAATCCACATGTTATAATACCACTTATATCTAACAGGCCTCTCCTACTATATGTCTTAGTAATAGATCATGCATTAAGATCACTCTTAGCACAACATGATGATCAAAATACTGAATGATTAGTTTATTACATCAGTTACTCATTAGTTGATTACAAAAAAATTATTGTATGATAGAAAAACTGCCTAACATTAGTTTTTGCCATATAAAAACTTTGACATTACATGATCAATAATGAGACTCAGTTTATCAAAAAATTTAAGTTTCTAATGTCAAAACCACATCTCTTTGGTTGCATCACAAAATGAGTCATGTTATTATTAGAATTTGACTTAAAGATAGTTCTATATAAATAAATAAAGGGCCAAATCATTGTAGACCATTTGGCAACTGCACCACTCTTGGACACTAATCTTATTACTGACACATTTAGAGATGATTTTACTACCTATTATACTCATTTTAACACTTGTAACATGTTCTTGGATGGTTCTTGATGTGTATCTAGTATAAGGGAGGCATTGTCTTTATTGACCATTTTAGTCACATAGTTCCTATTGTATATCAATTAAACTTCTCCTACACCAACAACATCATAAAATAGGAAGTACTTATCTTAGGTCTATTTATCACCTAGTCCCTCTAAATTAGATCTATTCAAGTCTATGGTTATTCCCAACTTGTGGTCAATCAGGTCAATGTCATCTATCAAATAAAATAAAAACATCTTTTCCAATACTCAAACATGGTGCAATGTTTATCATCATAGTTTGACTA
>JARHVA010009474.1:37500-87500 GCA_037957365.1 Torreya grandis | reverse complement strand
TTTTAGTTGTCTTGACTAAAAGTTTTAGTCACATAGTCATTTATTTGTTAAATTCTACTAGTGTAATCTATCATATGTGAGGACATTTATAGCTTCCTCATGACTCATATTATTTCACACTTCAACTTACCCACAACTATCATTTTTGATAATAGACCATCATTCAAGAACAAGACTGTCAAGAATATTTTCACAAAAGATAAGATTAAACACATGTTCTCCACTCCATATTACCCACAAGGAAATGATCAAGTAGAGGCTACCAATAAAACCATCAACAACATTTTGAGAAAAATAGTAACCAAATTCAAAGATGATTGACACAATCAACTAGTTTTTGCATTATAGGATTATCACATAAGTATTTGTATACCCACAGGAGCCACTCTTTATTCACTCATTTATGTCATAGAGGTAGTTTTAACATTGGAATTATAAATTTTTTATCGACATATCTCCCTTAAAGATATCCTGACTGATGACCACTATCACAAAAAACATCTACACTAGCTTGAGTAGTTAGACCATACATGCATTCAAGTAGCTGAACATCTCAAAATCTACTGGTAATGTATACAATGATCCTATAATAAATTAGTTCACACCAGAGATTTTGAAGTCAATTATCTCATTCTCAAAGAAAATATTCACAATGTTAATGCCAAAGAAGAAATCAAAGGAAAATTCAAACCAAATTGGCTAGGTCCATACATCATTATTGAAAATATTAGACCTAAAGTATATTTTCTAACCTCACTTGAAGGAAAGAAACTCAAAAATCTAATTAATATTATGCATCTACATAGATTCCATGTATATTATTTCATTACACACATATTATTGTACATATTTTCTTTCTACTTGTACATAATTTATTAGTTTACTTATACATAGCTTGTTTTTTATTACTTTTACATAGTCTCCTTATGATTGATTTTACATAGCCTATTTAAAAAATACAAAAAATATTCAAATAACTCAAAATACAAAAACATTAAAATAACTCAAAACACCAAAAATATTTCAATTGTATGCATTATCCATGCTTTACATTTCTACTACCATATTAGACATACATTTTTTTGTTCTATTCTTTTATTTGTTGATTTATCTACATCACCATGCTTCACCTGATCTTCCTTGAGTGTGTGTAGTGAAATATAGATCCTTGATTTCTTCACTCTTCCCATTAAGGGGGCATCTTACTTCATATATTCGATACATACATTGATATATCTACCCACTGAGGGCATCTTCTACAAGACTACACCATCTAGGTTATATCATTCCTATACCACAAACTCTAGTTATCATGTTGATGTACATTACTTACTATCTTACATAGATTATTATATTGACACTCACTAGTATATAACACTTGTGTAGTTCATAGCATCTACCTAGTCGTGTACTACATATTTTACATACTTTCACTTCTTGCTTTGATTAGTTAGATGTGATAGTATTTTTTACATTTACATGCCTTCCTTTCTTGATTTAAGTAGCTAGATGTGATTTCATTTATTAGTTCCTATTTTGTCTCTTGTGTGTGCCTTAGGACATTTTCCAATGTCCTTTGCTTGTACTCATCTATGTGCTTATGTCCCTTGTGCCAACCTTGCTTAGTTTCAATTAAATGTGTATGTGGAATTTAAACATGTCTTGTATGTTTTCTTTCCTAGTTTGAGTGACATGTACCCATGTCCCTTGTTTGTTTGGACCCTTGACCACTTTTATATGCTTCTTTCCTTGGGTGCTTGTTTGATTCTCATTTGTTTGTAATGCCATGATCCACATCATGCATTATCTTTCTCTCTTGGATACCATGATGGATATCATGCTCCATCCCTCTTTAACAACAAACAACTAAAAATTAACAACTAACATTTCTAGTTTCAATTCAGTATACTACACATGTTATTATATCATTACATCTATCTAGGCATACCCCTATTGATCTAACAATCTCCCATACAAATTATGTTATATCTTGAGACATATTTTCAATTATCATTGCTATATCATATATTTCATGACATAACACACTTATAAGGCTCTTTATTTTAAGGGTATTAATTGTAGGGTCCTCATTCCTACCCTCAAAAGAGGGGGCAAATGACAGGGGTTTTGTCATAGAGATCAGAGCCTTCTACCTATTAAAAATCAATTTTTAGAACACTCAAAATAGTATCCAAAACCCAAATCAGGCAAAATAGACCAAGAAAATAGTGATGAATATAGAATAGTGATAAAAAATGGTAAAGAACAAGAGTAACATACTTGGACTACAATGCCAGGCAATAAAGTGTCCTATTTTTGGCACTCCTATCCAAAAAACATAAAAACCAAATTTTCAAAAAATAGATAAAAAGGTAAGACCAACTATAGTTTTATCAACTATAATTCAGTTCAAATTTAATAGTTTCATTATAGTTTTTCTTAGATAATCTAGACATAGGGGGCATCATGCATGACATGATGTCTCTCACTTCCAGTTTTAAATTGGGTAGTTGGTATAAATCATAGATAAAAATCAATGTTATAGACACTAGTGATTGGGGGCAATGTGCGTGGCACATTTTCCTTCTTTTATTTTCAATTCATTATATGACCTAGGTATTCTTAACATTTGTGTGCCTTATTCCATCTATAGGTGGTTGACATAATTTCAGAGTGGATTTCATATAATCCTAGTTCCTAGTTTTAGAGTGGCTTTCATACAAGCCTAATCTCCTCCTTTTAGAGTGGCCAAGATTGGCCAAGTTATCAATACACATTAAACTATCCATGCCACATTGTCAGATTATAGAGCATTCATGGGATTTGGGAGCCACTACATATAACAAACATTCATATCAATATTAGTTCATAATTCCACACTTTATGGGAAATGATGGAGTGAAATGATTAGCTAGCCTTTATATTTTTGAGCCACCTACTCAGAGGGATTAGACACACAGTCCAAACATTGATTAACACACACATGATCCCATAGCTTCACTTAGTGGGATATGATGGAGCCAAAGAGCTAGCCTTTGTATTCTTGAGCCACTCTCGAGGAATTGAGCACTTAGCTCCATTCATGATATTAATTTTGGTATAACACATACCCAACATTACTCAACATCACTCAACATTATTGAGCATCAATCAACATCACACATCTTAATGGGCTTTAGCCTTGAAGCTAAGTTTAGGAACACTTTATATTTTTCCTTTATCCTAGTATTTCACTTTACTACATCACTAAAATAAAGGAGGGGGGCAAATTTAGTCATATAAATTGTCCAAATTGTTATTTTGTGTGTGGCTTGTGACACCCTATTTATAACTCATTTTTGCATACTCTCGTGACTCTTCTAGACACCTTTTTACTCATTACCAATAATCTTGAGACTTTTAAATGATCATTCCATCTCAACTAGGCTACTTTTCTTAGGTCAATCCTATCCCCCTAGGTCTCAAGCCTATAGGATAGGAGTGCCATATTCAGACTATAGCACCAGACCCTAGGGTGCCCCATTTTTTGTGCTCCTGTCCATTTGCATTTTGAGCCCAAATTATTATTTTCATATTATTCCTATCCTTCATTATGTCAGCCTAGCATGAATACATCTAACCCATGATCTATATTTCCCTATAAAATCCTATCAAAATTTCATTTACAAGGGAGGTGACAAATCTTACAAAGAAAGTAAGAATATAAACAAATCACTAAGGTAAATTTCTCTATTCTCTACATATAGTCACCATATTCAAACCATCATACTAGTCCCTAACCACCTCAAGCAGTCTCAATTTTGTATTTTTACATTTGCATCACACTATTGCATAAAGCACATTAGGTAGGATAACTACCTGTGTCTTGATCCCTCTTTGAAGTATTGGAATGTAGGTAGCTTTCCCACATAAGGGGTGTAGATCACATGTTTAATGAATATTAGACACATTAACCCTCCTTTTCAAGCGATTCAAATCTCATTTATCAAACATGATAGAGGGTTAGTGTTTTAAGATTAAATCATCTCTACATTGAGCTCCATCAACATTTAGCACTCAATATTTCAAATCTAGGCTCACATAGGAACAATACAAAGAACCTAGAAAGTTTAGGTCTCTATGACTAATTTAGGCAATAATGGTAGGAGTGGTTAATAGTGTTGGACCCTAAAGTGTCCTACTTTTGGTATTCTTTTCCTTTTACCAAATGAAATTTAGATTTTGATTTACGACACTATCCTAATCCTACACATCTAGTTTTAGCCTTTGTCTTAGCCATCTCAGTCTAGTTTCAAGCGAAGTTATATTTCTCTTTATTTATTTATATTTTTAGAAAGGTAAAAATGTTACATAAATTACACAAATTAGGACTGTAATTATTGTAATATTATTTAATAATTTATTAATCTAGACCTTTAACTAAGATAGAAATAAAACTCTATTATTTCCAAAAAAGTTAAATCAATTAGTTTGTAGAATGACTGGATTACCCTGCTAAATGGTGGGATTGCTCTATAAAATGATAGGATTGCATTATGTACTTTTCCCAAGACCTAAAAAGTCACCTTATTAACTTCATATGCTTTTCAAGGAACACATTTCAAACTTATAAGTAGTTTCTTTCAACTTTCACTAGCTAAAGAAGTGGATTTATTACAAAACCAAGATTTTTTTACTCATATTAAATTTTTATGTTTAATCAAAACAACACTACTTCTATTTGGTCTACTAAATAAAAATTTATTTATTTATTACTTTGATTGTTTGTTTTTTGGATTATTTTTTTCTAATCTATCATGTCTATGCTCTCCCCTTACCTCCTTTAGGGAGCCTAGGTAATCTAAAAAAACATAGTTTGTTGTTATCCTATTTTCCTTATTTTTTGATTATGTGGGGTGGACTTCATCAACTTATCATGAGTTATTATGGAGTATCACATAAGATTTCATATGCCAATATATATACCAACCTCATACATCTAATGGGGATATAAAATTGAGGGTAGTTATCATCAAGAGCATAATGAAATTCCCCATAAAGGGTTTCATGATAGAAAGGTGTTTAACCCTAATGTTTTTCTATCAAACCTCACCCTCATAGTTTGAATTAGCGATATCATATCACTAAGATTTGTATAGATGAAGTGATTGCAACGGAAGTATAACCTATTATGAATTGGGTATGTGCATGGATTTAGGGGACAATTCCATGGACATACCTAACAACACATATGCATTATTACATAGCACATATGCATTATTATTATAAAACATATGTGTAATGGCTTAGGATACTTGAGCCATAATGTATACACATTATGTTAAAAAATATGTATGTATTATGTTTAAAAAAACATGTATGCATTCCTTTAATTATAGGAATGTGTATGAAGTATAGGAATGTGTATGTTTTCTTGTAATTAAAAGTAATGTGTATACATTACCTGAACTTTAAAACAAAAAAAAAACTTTGCATTCTCATTTCACTAAATTGGCTCTTTGTATTCACATTTTACTACTTGGCATTTATGTTTCACCTTATAGCTCTTCCTTTTGCCATCCATCTCATGTTTTGCCCTCCAACTCTTGTGGAAATCATTGATTTTACTCCTGCATTCACAAGATCGATGATGTACCATGAAGAAGAGCTCAGTTTTGTAAATTAATACATGTTTTTGAACTTTTTGTGAATTTTT
The DNA here is from genome assembly GCA_037957365.1 of Torreya grandis. NCBI lineage: Eukaryota > Viridiplantae > Streptophyta > Pinopsida > Cupressales > Taxaceae > Torreya > Torreya grandis. The sequence goes on along the minus strand of JARHVA010009474.1, from coordinate 81,805 downwards.
AACATATTTTAATTTGTAATTTTTATCCAACATGTGTGCATGATCTACCTAACCCTTCACCTAATCCTCCACCTAACCCTCTACCTAACCCTCCTAACCCTTTCCCTAACCCTCCACCTAACCATCTTATAGTTCCACTAGATCCTGTAGGTAGTCAAGAGGATATAGCTGCTCACATAGTGGAGAACAAAATTGAAATTGAATAGATAATTAGGAAAATGAGGGATCTCACTTCCATAAACACCCATTGCACCTATTTAGCCAATACTGTAGAGTTAGTATTAGGTTAAGTTGACTTAATAACAAGTCAAATTGATATTTGGAGGTCATATAGGGATAACTATAAGGCTTATTATGATGACAAATTATCAACATATGAGGTGAAGAAGAAAGAAAAAGAAAAGACAAATTTATTCTTTATTTATTGACCTAACCACCAATGTTACATTTCCTATAATGACCAAACATTTCCTAATCCATAAATTCTAACATAATTTGATTAAATCCAATTTTTAGATGTGATAATGGATGGTTTTTGACTATCCGCCTTGTAATTACCATGAGGTCCCTTTATACTTTTTGAATAAAATCTATTATAAGTTTGTTCTCAATGAAATTCTAAACTACTTTGACTATGGTGAGTTTTAGGGTAGAGGGAAAGGCTCCATGTAGGATCAATGAGGTACACATCATGCAAATAATTAGCCTATAAAGATCCCTACTCAAAATCTACATCATCTGGAAATTCCCTCTATAGTGTATTAGGTTGTGTAGATAGATACTTTGTATGCATTTAGTGCACTTATTGATACACGTGTTCATCATATGAGTACAATTTCAAAGATAGATTCTCAAGATACTCTATCTAGTGGTCATACCTAACCCCACCCATGTAGATATTGTGGTGTTATATGCACTATACCTTCAGATGATGATGGTGGTCCTTCAAGTGGCTTGTAAGATATGGTCTTGATTGATGAGTTATTAGCACACATGTTTGGTTTTGATATGTCAGGAATCTCTACACACATATAGGTATCTTTTATATAAATTTCATGCTAAAATTTTAAGTTATATTTTCAAATTAAAAAGGTAAAAATTGATTTACACAATTAAATTGAATAATAAGTTATGATGTATGAAATCATAAATGTATCATGTCTATAAATCATTCCTATCTTGGATAAGATAGAGCATACCTACACTTTTGATTGGGAATAAATTTGTTAAATGATATAATGATTAATATAAGGATCTACTAGACCTAATTAGGGGATCACTTGTCATAATACACCATTCTAGGTAGGTTTTTGAATCCTATAATCTTAGATATTCATGCAATAACCCTAAAAGAGTCTTAGGTTTAATGTTCACTCTATTCTAATAATAAGAAAGTAAAACTAATCTAATGCTCACTAGATCTTGTGGCACAACATGAGGGATTAGTAATTTAATCAACACATGTATAGGATAATTCCAATTAATTTAAGTATGAGCAAGACCCTAATATATGGAATATGAAGAGTAATATTATTCGAGACAATACTTATGCTACTTCTATATACTAAAAAGAGGAGAATAAAGTTATAATATACTTACCTAAATGTAAACCCATAAAGATTCAATCTCTCCCTTGGTGAAAGGGTATTCTCAATAAATTTTCATGGTTTGTAAGGATAACTAAGGCCAAAGCATCCAATATTTATCCATAAGACTAGATTTTCCGAGTAGAAACCCTAATCTAAGACTCCTCAAGTAGAATGGTCAAAGAGTAAATTGTAAATAAGTGTGAGTGAAAAATAAATCTTTATTACATATTAAAATAATGATGAAATGATCTTTTATTTATAGGTGGATCTCACCCTAAATCCTTATAAATATATTGGTTATATAGGGTTGACCTAATTGACCCTATATGTTTTTAAGAGATAAATCACCAGGTCCCAAGCTAGGTTAGCTGAAGGGTTGACAAAAATATCAAGTGAAAAATACCCTAACTAGTAAAAGGTAAACACAGTCAACCCTATATAGTAATTAGAATCTAAAAATTGTATAGGGTCAACCTAGTCGAACTAGTACAATCAACTGGTGAAAGGGAATTAAGGTGAGGAAAAGAGGGATGAAAAGACAAAAAGACTAGATGAATATGTAAGGGTGTAGTAAATACTTAGGAAACGGATTAAATATCTAGTTAGATTAGTAACAATGTGGCAATAAGGGACAAAAATCTTATGAAGCACCAAAGGCCTGCCCATCACTTTCTCAGTGTACCCCTTAAGGCATGCACTCAAAGAGATTGAGTCTCGATACGTTCCTACAAGATATAAAGCATCAATATTTGACAAAAGTTTAAAATATTATGTGTATACATATTCCCCACTCAAATATCATCATGTGTCAATAAGGTACAATAGGGGATGGTGCTTTGAGAAAGAACATAGTAATACACAACACTTATGCTAAAAATAATTATAGTACATTAAAAAAAAAACTAAAAGTAAATGAATAAAAATTAAATAAATAAAAGGTAAATATAATGCATACCTTGAACTACCTTTATCACTAGATGGTTGTCTAATGATGTCTCATCAATCTTCAACTAAAACTAGGAAAAGAGTGCTCTTCTAATATCCTCAACTGAAAAAGTAGGAATGTTTGAAGGATTATGATAGAGAAAATTTGGTAAGGGATGCTCAAGAGAATGCATGGGAGTAGGCTCTATCAGAGATGCAAGAATCAATGGTGGAGAAGAATACATGGTTGAGGGACTCACAAGTGGATAAGGATCCACTGGTTAAGTAAGGTCCACAAGTGAAGGAATCATAGGTGATGGCACAAAAGGTGACAAAGGGACCATAAGAGAGGATGGAACCACTAGAGGTGGAGCCATGGGATAAAAAGGAGAAGAATTATTATGAGAATGACCTATGGGAGGAATTGAATAAGGTTTGAGAATAACTATAAGGTGATCCTTAAGGTGTTGTTGAAGGATAAGGCAATGATCAATGTGATGGGTGCCACATTAGTTCCACAAATAATACACCTCGACATAATTAGGTGTAAATTCAAGTATAAACTTTAGGGGAGGCATGGTTTTATTTTAGTAGGGACACAAAGTATCAATATATTATCACAACTTGTAATAATGTGTTGAATAATGATTATCTGTCCCATGGAAATAACATATATTCTTGTTAGTGGTCTTAGGAGAATCACTCATAAAAGGGGGCATAATAAGAGTGGAATAAGCTAGAGAGGACTCATCAACCCATTTGGTGGGTAACAGAGCCATATTAGGTAGGGGAATCAAACCATCACTAAGGGAAGATGGTGATGGAGGAGTAATGGAACTAGGATCAATAGATAGAGAAATGGGATGAGAAATAGGGGTAAGATCAATAAGAGAAGGAATGGGAATAGGCTCAACTATAGTAGGATCAAGAAGAGGCTCAACTATATTAGGAGCAATAATGGGCTTCCATAAGGGATTTACTAAGGGAGGAGTGGGATATATATAATGTCTAAGGAGGGTTTCACTAATATTAGGAGTAAACCAACTATGGTTATCAGGGAACCCATCAAAATGGTAAGGCCTAGTCATAGCATGATCCATGAGAATACTCCTATGAGGTTACTAAAAAACTAGAGGTGTTGGTGCCATCTCTACCCTATGATAAAGAGGAAAAATAATAGAACTAAGAACTATAAATGAAGTAAAATGAGAAGATACATAAAAATTCTCAAGTAAAGAAGAACAATAATGGGCAACCTTGACATCATAGGCCTCTACAAGATCACCTAAGAATGGATCGAATGGATCATATAGGGAATAACCATCATCATAATCTAGGGTATCAAGATCAATGACACAAGTAAGGATGACCTTATCATTTAAGAAAGTGTGGTTAATATAATTTGGAGTCTTGGTCAAGACTATGGGAATATCATCACAAGGATGCTTATGAAAATGAGGCTGTAAGGAAGTAGGAACCTACGAGATGAGAGGAGGTAAGAGATTGGAAGTTTTAATCTTTAGGTTAACATCATCTAGATCATCATCATCAAAATATAAGAGGTTAGTAATAATTTTCCCAATGAGTTTGGATGCCCATTTTAATCTCAGTTTAAATTAAAGAGAAAATTAACATGTTATAACTCATGGAATAGAATTCTAGGTAAAGGTTTAAGCATAGGAATCTTGAAGACACCATGGTTATATAATTTTTTGAATTTCCAAGGTTTTGTGTCACCAAAAATCTTATAAATGGATACACTATTAGGGAATTTAATGCATTGATAGGAAGAAGAAGCAACGACTCTCATACACTGAGTTGACTACCTACCAAATAAGATGTTATAATAAAGGGGAAAGTTAAAGATCATCACCTTCATATGAACAGTGACAATTGAGATGGTAATGGGAATCCATGCACAACTTAGAGGAGGAATTTACCTTATATCATATCCTTTTTAGGTGTTGTGTGTAGACTTGAGATTACATTCTAAATATCTAAGGGTCTTAATGAAGTCGAGAGAGGCAATGCATGTACTAGAATCCTCATCAATAAATGCATTCTTAACTTGGATATCACCTATTTAAACACTAATGAATAAGGGAGGATAATTTTTATGAAGAAAAATCTCAATGAGAATAATATAATCTATGGTAAATTTTAAGGAAAGAGAAATGTCTAATGTTTCATCAACTTTGATAGACATCTCTTCACATTGTTGCAATATACTATCCTCATATCCAAATAAGGCTACCTCCTGTCCAACTAAGGGAGGATGAGGGACATTCATATCAAATAATAATTTAATAAGACTATTTTTATGATATGGATAAGTCCTCATATTCTCAAGGAACATAATTTGGGATGGGAGATTAGTGAGATCCATAATGGGATCCCACTCATCATAGACCATAAGAAGGTTGTTAGATATAGGTGCATAATGATTAAGGGCATCCTCAAAAGGGGTAGACAGGGTGCATTAAAATTTATGTTGGTAAGAAGAAAAATGTTTAGAACAAGGCTAAAAATTATGTTGTGATGATGAAGAAGTTGATTTAGGTTGATTTTGACAATTGGTAGAAGAAGTGTTATTAGAAACTTGATTATCATTAATGTTATAAGATGATGGAAGAGTGGTAGAAATAGAAAAGGAATTATTATCCAAGGGAGAATTGGAAATTGAATCATCAAAATTAATAAGGTCATATTACCCCAACTCATTTAAATGAGTTGGAAAAGAATCCTATATCACATGATATGTTCTAGATGAAGGAGGAGTGTAGATAGGTTGAGAATCGATAAAAACAACCACCTTTTTCATATTAGTCATGTTAACCACATTATATTCATAATTAGGTTCAATAAGACTTTATACATTATTATTCTTGATTTTTTTTAAATAGGTTGATGATTAAGAAGAGAGTATTTTTAGATATCCAAATGAGCACTGGCTTGATTTAAGGCTTGAGTTTTATCATGTGATTTATAATCTTTAAAAGTAATTTCATAAGCTTATTGATGCTTTTAAATGATAGAGTCATGATCAAAATTAGGACCAAGAATAAATTTTATAGCTAAATTATAATTTTATCTATAGGTCTCATAAAAATGACCCCAACTAGCATGAAACCAACAAAACTTGTTAGGATCATACCAGGATTTCTTATGATGGGTAGGGTCAAGTTCTCATGAAAGAGGCCTAGTTAGATGCTTAAGAAATTCAACTGAGGATAGAGGTTTATGAACATTAATAATGTTTAGTGAATATAAGTATGGATTCATATATTGTTGAGAAGGAGGAGTTATTTTTGATGAATGGGTAGCAACAACAGCTTGAACATTGCAAATGGTATCATAAGAATCGGTAACACCATCATTGGTAACACTATCATTGGTAACATTGTGATTTTTTTTTTAAGTAAGAGATGAGGACCCACATAAGGCTAGGGTTTCTTTAATTTATGAATAAGTAAATATTATCATTTATCTTGGTCAATAGCCTCCTCTAATGTACATGGAGAGAGATAGTGTAGATTCAATAATTTTATGAAAAAGGGCATTGGTGAAGAGATAGAAATGATTGTCATCAGCCATGTTATGTTCACATTTATTTGAGAAAGTTTTTGACCTTTTAACAAAGGCTTAAGTAGTTTTTTTTAGGTTTTTTTCAAGTTATGAAGTGGGCCATAGTGTTTTTAGGAAGATCACTAGTTTGGAATTATTGAACCAAATCATTCAATAAATCCTCCAAACTAGAAATGAAATGAGTTATAAGTTGGTTGTACCAATCTAAGGCATCACATGTTGGAGTTTTGGCTAAGATTTTGGTAGTGGTAAAGGTGTTAAATTTGACCCAATCCTTATAAATATTTCCAAATGTTTTAAGATAAAGGGTGGGATCGATTGATCCATTATAAGAAATTGTACGTGTGATACCTCCAATATCAATGTTATCAATTTGAGTAGTGAGAGGTTAATTTAAAAAAATTGGTTTAGGGATGAGATTTACTTAAGAATCTCGTAGAGGAGGAGGGTGAACATTTTCGTTATGTATGCCCCAAGCTATTGGTTGAGGATGAGATTGAAGATGAAGAAGGTGGTTTTTCATTCTCATCATTTGATTTATGTTATGAGCTTGAAAGGTATTAATTTTACTAATTGTTGTAACAATAGTTAATGTGTTTGATTAGAATTATTAGAATCATTAGATGTGGTATTAGTGGCTTGGGCACCACTATTAGTGTTGATAGGAGCTTGAGAGGAATTATGAGAATGTGAGGCACTAGTGCAAAAATAGGATTGTGTAGCAAAATATGGACTAGTGAATGATCGAGAAGAAGAGGCACTAGAATAATAATTACCTTGGGTAGTAAATGATGTGTTAGTGGAAGGATTAAAGATAGTGGATCTTATTAGAGGCTCACTAGATGTAGAATATGCCATGTTAGTATATATACTAGGCATGTAGGAGGAATAAGTTAGAGAAGAAGAGATCATGGTATCAGAAGGGATCATAATCAAAAGAAGAGGCTGAGAATAAAAAACATGGCAGCCCTTAATCTAGTTGAGAATGTAGGAGTAGGTGAATGAGGCTCTTCAACTTGACCACTAGTCATAATATTGTAAATGGTAAAAGGATATTTTCCTTGATGTCGAGTAAATTTAGAGATAAAGAAGAGCATTTTAGGGGTGTATTCTAATTTGGGTTGGTATTATAATGAAAAAATATGATTATATTGTGAAGAGGTATTAGGAGGGGTCCCATAGTTCATTGTGAGAGTGGAAACATGAACATTACTAGCATCCAAGGGAGGAGCCATAATCTACCTATGGGAGACCCTATGAGGTTTGGTAAAATTCATCATGTGTACTAAATATAACTTAGTATTATCATTAAGACAAAAGTCCATAATGAAGGAAAATAAAGAGAGATAAGAAAGTAAGAAAATAGGAAATGATATAAATAGTACAAGATTGATTAGGTCAGCCTAGCACAAAAATAAGGTCTATCAACTGTATAGGGTTGACTGGGTCAATCCATTATAGTGAATAGGGATTGGAAAAAGAGGAAACAAGGTCTGCAAACTACACAAGGTTGATTGGGTCAATCTAGTATAATGAATAGAGGCTAGACAAAGGTACAATATCGATTGGGTCGACCTAGTATAACAAAGAGGGAAAAAGAAGAAGCCTATAATAGGATATGAAATGAAACAAGATAAATTTTACAATTAATTTGAAGAGAAATGATAGAAAGGAAACAAATATTCAATTGGATTAACACTAACCAATCTAATTGAAATACATAACACAAAACCTTGCACCAATATTGGCTAATGTAAGTTTTTGCAATAAAAATTATAATTGAGAAAAGAGAAATAAAAAAAATTGGAAAGTAAATAGATAAATAATTGGTTAACTTGAATGTTTATTAGACTATTTATGATATAATTGTAAATGTGATGGGAAGTTGGTTGTAAGGAACTAGAATGATAATCTAAGGATGGTTTTAGGTAGTTTGGGTTGAAATGGATTGTAGTGGTAATGATATAGGTTTGGTATTGGGGACGACACCCTCACTTCACACACTACAGCAATAAGGGTGTCAGGTGCTTATCTAAAATATACCATTAACCACACTTTATACTTGACCAGAGTATCAAGTCAACTTCCCCCTTGGTAATGAAATCCAAGTAGGTTGGCCTTGGGTAGAAAAATGTTAAATGCTTATTTAGATTTTATGATTTGGCTATGTGTACATAAAATATAAAATAATTAAACTAAATTATTAATTGAAAACCACTTAATTAAGCTATGTGATCTATTCTAAGCATACAAGCAACAAGAAAAGATAGTGCAAACTAATTACTAGAATATAAAGTTAATTCTAACTTTTAAATAAGGGATAATGTTGATATAGTCAATAATGTATGTATATAATACATAACACGGTCAACAAGGTTGATCATATACTATGAAATCAAGGCTTAAAAATGAATAGGGTTGGTAGATTTGACATAGTTATTGAGATAGTACATAAAAGATAGAACTGGATCAGTAGGGTTGATCTACTTGACTATGTAAAGGAAGTTTTCAATATTGAAAAATATGAAAGAAAAGAGTATAAATAAAGAGATAGAGAGATAAAAAGGAACCTTGGTGGATAAGATATGTAGAAAATTAAGATTGATATTTAAAAACCTTAATATATGCTTTCAAATTATGTTAACTGGGTCAACTAGGTCAATCAAGCTTTATAGAAATTTACTGCTAAGTGCCTAAAATGTACAAGGTTGACTGGGTCAACCTAGTATGCTAAACCTAATGTCTAAAAAATTATATGGTTAATTGGGTCAACCTAGTAGTCTAGACTGGATGTCTAAAAAGATGAAAAACTAGACTAGGTCGATTAAATCAATCTATTACCCTGTACCTGATAATATGTGCACATATGTTAGATACTGGGTCAACAAAGTCGATGCAATATGACAAATATATGATATAAAAAATGATGAAATAATGAAATAAAGTAAAAAAATCTTGAAAGGGTTAGTTTACATTGGGTTTACTAGAATGTATGCAATCAGAAATGCATCATGTCTATAAATCAATCATGGATGAAGATAGAGCATACCTACACTTCCAATTGTGAATACATTTGTTAAGCAGGAGAATGAACAATATGGGGATCCACTAAAATTGATTAGGGTATCACTTGTCATAATACACCATGCTATAAAAGGCTCCAAATCCTGTAGTCTAACACAATCATGCAACAACCCTAATTGAATACTAAGTTTAATATTCACTCTATTGTAATAACCAAAAAAGTAAATCTAATCTAGTGCTCACTAAAGCTTGTGACATAACATGAGGGCTTAGTAAAGCAATCAAAACATGTATAAGATAATCCTAATTAATCTAAGTATGAGTAATACACTAATACATGGAATATGAATAGTAATATTATTCGAGCCAATACTTATGATACTTTTATCTACTAAAGAGAAGAGAACAAAGGCAGAATATACTTACCTAAATATGAACCCATTGAGACTCAATCCCTCCCTTGGATAAATAAGATTCATAAGAGATTATTTTAGTTTGTAAGGATAAATAAGAAAGGCTAAAACATCTAAGACTTATCCACAAGACTAGATTCTCCAAGTATAAACCCTAAGCTAAGATTCCTCAAGTAGAATGGTGAAATAATAGATTCTAAAGAAGTATGGGTGAATAATAAATATTAATTTCATATTGAAATAATGAGGAAATGATCTTGTATTTATAGGTTGATCTCACCCTACATCCTTTTGAATATGTCTACTATATAGGGTCAACCCAATCAACCCTATATGTTTTTGGGAGATAAATCACTAGGTCCTAATCTAGGTCGACTAAAGGGATGATGAAACTCTCAAGTGAAAAATACCCTAAATAATATAAGGTCGACCCAATAAACACCATCAAGTAATAAAAGGTTAAAAACTATATAAGGTTGACCTAGTTGACTTAATACAACCAACTGGTGAAAGGGGATCGAGGTGAGGAAAAGAGGGATGAAAAGAGCAAAAATACTAACAGAGTATGCAAGGGAGGAGTAATAGCTTATGGAATGGTTTTAAGAGATGATTATATTGGTAAAAATGTTTCAATAAATGATAAAAATCCTATGAAGTACCAAAGGTCTACCCACCCCTTTCTTGGTGTACCCCTTAAGGCATGTACTAAGAGAGATTGAGTCCTGACAAGTTCTTCCAAGATAAAAATCATCAGTATTTGATAAAATTTGAAAATATTATGTGTAAACACAAAGGGCTTGGAGGATATGGTCTTGAATTATGAATTATTATCACACATGTTTGGTTTTATCATTTCTCTCTATGGTATTGAATTCTATCTTGATAAGGTTAGAGCAATCCTAGAGATGCCTCTACCTACTAATATCAAACAACTTTGTAACCTATAGGATAAACTTCAATCCATTTGTCACTTTATTTCCCAATTATTAGATCATTGTTAACCCTTTCACCATCTCCTCATAAAGCATGTCTCCTTCCATTGGAATATAGATTGCCAGGAAGCTTTTGATACACTTAAACAATATCTCCTTTCCCCACTGGTTCTTATTCCACCTAAATAAAATCAGCCTTTCTAATTATATATCTCTACAATAAACCATTCTTTAGGTGTTATGATTGCTCATTGAGATGACCAACATTCAGAGTAGGCATTTTAATACATAAGTCACACACTTATTGATTATGAGAATCGATATAACCATACTAGAAAACTTTGCATTACATTGGTCTTTTTTGCCTCCAAGATTCGTCATTATCTCCTAAATCAAAAAACCTATGTGCTCACCGATACTAATCTCCTCAAATACATGCATTCCAATTCATATCACAAATAATGTGTAGCTTAGTGGCTCATGCTTCTTACTAAATTAAACATAGAATTCATTCAACAAATGTCTATTAAGGGGTAAACAATCACTAACTAGTTAGCTACTACCCCTTTACCTAACAATTAACCTTCAAATCTCAAACTCTCTGATGATCAATTACAATGCTCTCCATCGATGAAATCTCCTATTAAATGATGATGTTCTTGGATAGATCTAAATGTCGATACAATGGGGGTGCAGGGGTCATTATTATTCCTCTAGATGGTGAGCCTAAACCTTTGTCATTTAAATTGGATTTTGAATGCACTAATAATATGGCCAAATATGAGGCTTTGAACTTAGGTCTTCAAAAAACTCTCTTCTTGGGTATCAAATCCATAACCATTTTTGGTAATTCTCAACTACTGGTTAACCAAGATAATGGTTCCTACCTATGCAAAAATAAAATTCTATAGTGGTATAAACATTGTGTAGATATGATATTAGGATAATTTAACTCTTATCTCTTACAAACTATTCTTAGATATACAAATAAGTTTGTTGACATGATGGATTCAATTAATTCACACATACACTCTTCATCCTCTTCCTTGAAAATCTATGTCACCATGAATTGCTTAACATTACCCTCATATGTATCAGCTAACATTCTCTTTATTGAAAATGTAACATCCAACCCACATGAATTATGGTACAAGTAACTCACAGATTACATTTCCTTCTCTATTACCCCTTCTAATCTTTCCATTAATAGGAGAAGTGATTTCATAAAACATGCTACTCATTACACTTTGCTAGAGGGACTTCTTTACAAGTGAGGTTTTGATTGTATTTTTCTTAGATTCCCCACTAATACTAAGACTCCCTTTGCCATTAAAGAAGTCTATGATAGGATTTATGGTGGACATTTCAATGGTTATGCAGTTACCAAGTGTATCCTTCGACTTGTATATTATTGGCCCACACTTCATCAAGATTATACTGATTACATTCAACATTGTGTCAAGTGTCAACAACATACTAACCTCCTTCATGTTCCAAGTCATGCATTACAAGTTGCCAAAGAATTTTGGCCCTTCTCGTAATTGGGATTAGATCTAATTAGGGAGATTAACCCTCATCCATCCATCTATCATCATTCTATCATTACTGGGACTAAATACTTCACCAAGTGGGTTGAGGCCATCCCTCTATCTCCACTAAAGATAAAAAAATTATTGACTTCATCAACAATCACATCATTTGCCATTTTGGTGTCCCTCATAAAATTATAAAAGATAGTGGCAAATCTTTTAAAAACAAGACTGTTCAAAGTCTTTGTGATACATTTGGACTCACATTAAGTTTCTCATCACCGTACTATCCATAAGCAAATGGATAGGTAGAAGCTTCCAACAAAACATTGACCAAAATTATCATGAAGGTAGTCAAAGATACATGCAAGGATTGGCACACACACTTTCTTTTACATTATGGGCTTACCACACTAGCACTCAAACCCCTATGGGTGATACACTTTTTTCATTCGTATATGGGATGGAGGCTATTTTACCTCTTGAAGTCCAGAATCCTTTTCTTTGAATTTGTCTACAATAAATACTTACTAATGATGACTTTTGCCAAGAACATTTGGATCAACTTGGATTTATTGATGTGTGACATCTCATAGTCCTCAACCACATCCAAATCTATCAAGAGCGTATCACATGTGATTATAAAAAAAACCTCAAAGAGTGAGATTTCAATATAGGAGATCTCGTCTTAAAAGAAAATCAACATATGACAAACATGGAGAAAATAAAATGGGGGTAAGTTTTCTCCTAATTGGCCTAGGCCTTATATTATAACTCATAAGTATGTCTCAATAACTTATCACTTGTCTTCTCTTAAAAGAAGGCCAAAACCTGAGCCTTTAAATGCCTTACACCTATGACCATTCTTTTGCTAAACAAGCATCACTTCACCTCATGTTTAACTTGAGATCATCCCTTGAGCATCCCTATTACATTCATTTCCCTTCCTCTTCGACCTTACTCCTATACACTTAGTTAACTTACACAGTGGTATGGTTTTGCCCTCAAAGTGGAAAACTCCTAAGACTCTATAGTCTTGTCCATGACAAAAAAAAAAACTAAAAAAAAACAAAAAACAAAAAAAAGGGATATGTGACAAGTTATACACTCTCAGGTCATGCTTCTTAACGTATACTTCTTCCTTGAAGGACAACTACGTAACTTCCATTTGATACTATTTCTAGAGTGAACCTTTAAAGGATAACTATTTAAATTTAAAAATGAATGCTTAGACCACTCCCTTGAAGGATGGCTAAGTTGAGCTTTGTTCTCAAAGGAAAATAAAAATTAAAAGGTCTTCTCACATTGATCAACTTTATATGACCATAACCCATACAAAATCCCATTGTAGGCTTCTCGCATTGATCAATTTACAAAAAAAAATCTTTAAGTCATGGACTTGCCTATAGTAGCTCTCAGGTCACCCATAAAAAGGGCATATAATCCCCACTTTGTAGGTTATGCTACCGAAATATTTTCCATCATTTTACCATTTTTTCCCTCATACTCTTTCAAGGAACTACAAAGCTCACTTAATATAAGGTAAACATGATGCTTCTATAACAAACATAATGGTTCAAAGATATAAGGCATGAAAGAGGCTCATTTTCCTAAGCTTATTTATGTTCTGATTATGATCTTTGTTGGTGTATGAGCATTTTTCCTCTTTATTTTCCCATTCACATCACATGTTGATCTCTCTATTGAGATGAATAACAATGTCATACCAAAACTATCAAAGCCTACTCAATTTATTTTCTGCAAACACCATCACAAATATGGAAAAATGCTGAAATAAACTAACATAACCAATTTATTTATTTTAAGCATACACCATTACAAAATATGGAAAAATTCTAAGATGAAAATAACAAACCAACTATGCATATACCATCACATATATGGGAAAGGCTAGCCTAACTCAACTAACATAATCAACATTAACATCAAAATTAACATAAGCATCAAATAATCATCATCTATGTCAATATCCTCATCACAATCATAAATAAATAAACATCTCATATATATATATATATATATATATATATATATATATATATATATGATAAATAACATATCTATCAATACATCATCATAATATCATCTCTCTCTCAAAATATACATCTCACATCTTCGGCTCATAGATTGGTGTACATATAAAAAATATAATAAAAAATGACAAAATCTGGCACTTAGGATCATTAGGGCTCTCCACATGGTCATAATAAAGTAGTGTCATCACCACTCTCATCCTATCTACATCTGTGTGAGATAGAAGTTGTGGCATGTGACACAGATCTCTCCTAATCCTTAAACTCAAAATACCATTGAATCTATGGAAACTCTTTGATGGCCCTCTAATAGTATGTAATCTCATCTAGGATAGTAGTATATCTCACTAGAGATACAATCTGTGAAGGTCCCATAACACCTGATAACTACCCAACCTGTACTGGTCCTTGTCATGTTGGAGGAGGAGTAACCTAACCTACTACTCTCAGGCTATCCCTCTCTATTGTCACTATAGTTACCTAACCCTATAAAACTCTGAACTAGCCCTATAATGATGCATCCTATCCTTATAATGCCCTAACATGGCCCTCCAATGTCACAACCTAGCCTTGTAAGGCTAATACCCATCCCTGTGCTATATGTCTAGCCTATAGAGCCACATCTCATGCTTATATGGTTGCATCCCTCTCTCTCACCAAATCCTATAAATCTTTTGGTGTCCTCCTAACCTCCACCATGGGATGTAAACCTACCCACCAAGCTATATATGTTGTTGTGTAGCCTAAGTCTCCAACACTTGGCCCTAATAGTAGCTCCTCAAAATAAAGCCCATCTATCTCATGGAGCAATGGCAGGGGTTCCTCTATGTCATTCCTCCTATATCAAGGGAAGGAAGATGGAATATCCTATAGTAGACTGAACTAACTCTTGACCTAGGTCATGGGTACCATCTCCAACTCACCATCTCATCTCCCCCTAACCCATAGTGAGCTCTAAAAATCAACAAATTGTTCTTATCTTCTAAAAATTAGGTATGTCAGGTAGGGTCTCCACAAAATATCTACAAAGATCAAACCCTCAATCATGTACCTATAATAGGCAATGTCATGTACTATACCATCTGCTCAAGTCTGTGTCATTCCCTCTCTCCACTATCTAAAACTAACCCTGAAGTTGACTAGAATCATGGTAGGTAACCCAATGGTCATGTCACCATGATGTGTTCATATGCCTAATAGTGTAGTAGATGGTCAACACACAAAATGTATCATTGTTTTAGTCTCAAACCCCATAGCTCTTTGTATAACTATGCTAAAAATAATAGACCCCATGTAAAAATAGTCCCCTACTCAACCATTTGTGTAAACACACTTGAAAATTCAATAAAAAATCTACCACCATCTACATCTGGTAATGCATACACCGTGACCTTGATCATCATCAAGATGCTTCGTCAATGCTACTCTTCATTGGCCATATACAGTGGCTCATAAGGAAAACTCATAGAACGATAAGTCACCTCACTAACATGCTCACCATACAATGCCACCATGTGGATATCATACTTCTCTCTTGATCATGTGAAGAGCTCCTCACCCTAGAGTGGCATGCATAAAATCCTATAGACATGCTCTTGGGTCATAGTCAACTCTCTAATTGGTAGATGGAAGGTGTCAGTGGTGTGATCCCACCTCTCAATCAATGATATCATAAAGATCACATCTCAGGTGACTTGATAATACCATCATACTCCTCCTAACCCAATGGCTTTCATGTTCTCCCATTCATCTGGAGTGACGTCCCTCCTCATACGCATCAAAAGCCTTGGTAGATGATCTCATAATGTTAGTTGCATCCTCACCTACATCCATACACACATAACTCAAGTCATGTACTTTATAATATAACCTACCACCAGCTTTCCCCTTCTCTTTAGGAGAACTCCATTTGTTTAATGCCATAAACCAGGATATGTAGGTAGCACCTAGTCGACACAGGGCCTTTTGAGGTTAGCTCAGCCATATACCCACCTAACTAACTACCCTACTCTTTTCTCTCTACCATAGGCTTCACTACCTCTCTCTCTCTCTCTCTCTCTCTCTCTCTCTCTCTCTCTCTCTCTCTCTCTCTCTCTCTCTCTCTCTCTCTCTCTCTCTCTCTACCCTAGGCTTTATTGCCTCCTCTCTCTCCATCCTAGGCATACCTACCTATCATAACTCTAAGCCTCACAGCCTATATCCCTAACCCTTGACACTATGCCCTATCCTTTAAACTCTAGACCTCTTGACCTATCTCACCCTGCCTTTTTACCCATTTCCCATAACATACCTTTTCACCATACCCTAAATCAGGCTATGTAGGCAACACGTAGTCGAAACAGGGTCTTTCTAGGCTAGCTCAGCCATTAGGTTAGTTGACTACTTCCACTAGGGATCCAAAATAACCCTTTCTCCTATTTTTCTAGTTCTTCATAGTCACTGATGTTGGTGCTTTGTAGGCATAAGTGTTGGTCAATGTCGATAAACACCTACTAACCTTGGTGTTATATTAACTGATGTTAGTAGACCTCATCGATGTTAGCAATTGGTTTAGCCTTAGGGATGAATGTCCCAAACCCAAAACTATAATTTTAACCTAAAAAGCTACCCCAAATTCCCCCCAACTTATCCTAAAACTACCCTACCTTATTTCATACCCCTCTACTTACATTTTCTATACACCCACCTCTAAATTAGCCTAAAAACTCTAATCAAGTTTCAAAACAACTAGTAGATATTACCTCATCTCTCTATCTCCTTTGGGATGGCATAATTGGCTCTTGTGGGGGTGCACTTCCCGTGGGCCCCCTCCTTGCTCTACCATCTCAGTCACTCTCACAACTCTATTTTTTCTCCAATCACAAGTTACAAATGAGTTTGGTCAGCTGTCAAACTACCTTTTGTCAGGTTTGGTCAGATGCCAATGTTGACATGCTTGACCTAATCCATCTACATCAATGGTTATACCTACTGATATCAATAATGTTTCCCTAAAGTACTAATGTCAGCACTATTTATTACTGATATCAGTAATGCCATTAACATCGGTACCATTACTATAATGTTTCCCCTAAAAATTAACCCTAATAATTTAGACTATACTCATACTCTGAGGCAACTGGAGATCACATATATCTCCCCAAAAATGACAAAAGCCATTAGAGATCACTTAAATCTTCACCCACAATGACTTTACTTGGAGATCACAAATATCTCCTCGTTCATTGACCCTTTTACACCAACCTTGCATTTTTGTCTTGACTGCTTATGCTATTCCATTATAGTTGGTTATTATGCACATGAATGTATATTAGGTGTTTTAGATGGAAACCAAGCTTGTCCTTTCACCTTAAACCCTTTTGTGTTTCCCTGGGGCACTTCCTACCTCAAATACCTAGGACACATTGACTATTAGAGCCATAACTTTGATTGTTTTGACCTATCAACTATACTTACAAGTTGTGCTTTGGTTATTTCTATCTGAGTCCTCCTCAACTTTGCCTATTCTTGACTTTGTCAACTATATCTCATAGTAGTATACAGATAGGAAGTGATACTCAATTCTCAACCACTCACCCAATTACCTTTTTATCAAACTAGTACCTGATTCTGGTTTCTCCTCCATCGATTCCAATTTTGAGGGGGGATACCTCATCCAATACTTGGAGCATCTAAATCCTATTTTTGTCTTGAAAAATTGTTAGTAAAAATTACAAGATAAAAAGGGAAAAATGTAGACACCAAAATTACATCACTCACACGTGTGTAACTGGCTATGTCAAAACCTCTTTTAACCCATTTTTCAATAAAAATAATTAGCCTCGCTAACCCATGCTTTTACCCCTCACACATTTAATTAATTTGAAATACTTAATTAAGTTAATTAAAAACCCCTTTCTACCACCTTACCTGGCCACCTCATCCTATGACTAATTCTCACCTGTTGAGTCACCTTAGGGACTAGTCCCCTCATCCTAACTACCCAAGACTTATTCTCACTTCAAAACTAAATTCTTAATCAAGTACCTCCTTATTAACCTCTTAGTTTTATCATTTTGTAACAGGTAACACACTTGGAATGAAGAGAAATAGAAAAAAGGCTAAAAGTAGTAAGATTTACCTATTCTAGGGCTACCAACATTGATCAACCTACGATCGATGTCAACATGATCACTGACATCAATGATATAAGCCAAACTCTAACCTAAAGTTTAGGTTAGTAAAAATCAAGAAAATTCATTCTTACTTGCATTCAAGTTCTTGATATTCAATTTTTGACATCCTATCTTACTCTCATCTTACATAAGTTAATCACAATCAGGAACTAAGCTCTTGAGGGCCAATAGCACCAACTTGTTCTCTTTATTCAGGCCATCAGTTTAGACTACCTGATAAGGACCATCAATCTGGCACTTATTGTTTAGTGACCACTACAGATAAGAACATCACTTATTCTATAGGTATTTTAAGTATTTACTTTGCTATCACTTCATATATACTATTCATTGCTTTAGACACTCCTAATCAAACCCTCATGAGGGAGTTACAAAGTTTCCTTACTTATTTCCCATTAAATTGACACACCAAACTTCTGACCAGATCTACCCAAACCATACTCTCTCTCTCATAACTCACCCCAACCTCCTAGACCTGATCAAAACCATTTCTCAGACCCAAAAAGCATTATATAAGCTCTTAATAAATTATTACCCCTATCAACCTCGACAACCTAACTGACATCGATCACCTTTACCACTGACCTCAGTAGTATAACCGATATCGGTCACTCCCCTACCAACATCAGTGACTGTGGACTCCCTAACCTTTCCAAAAGATACCCAAATAACTTCCAAAAAATAAATAGAATATACCACCTATAGTCTGTTATTCTCTGCTATATTTAGGTTGATAATAACAGTAATATTATCTCTCTTTCAGTCTCTCTTTACCTTTATTTTAGTTATTTATTACTCTTTTATCTCTCAAAAGTGGACTGCCATCTCTCAATAAGTTTTAAACTTCCTGGAACAAGCACGTAGCTTGACATCCCACTCATCTATCTGCTCAAAAACATCTTGTGGTACTGCTATCTTAATTGTATGTAGTCCTCCCCAGCCAAAGAGGAGTGCTCACAACATCTAGATACGATGGGCAAACCAATCCAGGTTCATTCTAATCACTTATCCCTATCAATCTTTTCTATTTTCCTTCAGACTTGAAATAAACAAAATTTAGTGAAATAAGTTGAATTTGAGTTATCCGCTAAAGTTGAATTTGAATTATTTCTTGGTAACTAAATTTCAACTAAGATCATGTTATAGTGTATAATTAGTGCATATAATCTAGGCAAAAATTACTAGAAATTAATTGAAATTGAAAGAGCAAGGTTGAGGAGTACACTTGTGTGTCAATGTAACCACCTTACCTATTACCAAGATTTTTTAAAAATATGTATCATTGTAAGTATCTAAAACTGAGATTAGGATAGATATAAATAACATATTTAAAGTGCATATATCGATGGAGATAGAGATAGAGAAATGTTGGAAGGCCCATGCCCTCGGCTTTGGAGTAAAAGTGAGTTGTCACCTGGTAGTTGAGATTAGATCAACCATGCAAACCAATGATACTTATAACCTAATGGGTTTGGATGATCAAGTCCAAACTAAAAACTTGACAAGATTGGGCGATTTGATCACATCAACCATACCAAAATATGAACCAACAACTACAATAGATTGGCTCGTTAAAGTCCATAAAAGTATTCATGGTATTAGTACATGCAACAGTTTTGGAATATGAGATTGATTTAGATTTTACAATATTAATACATGCATTTTCACCTTAGATATGTTTCATGATAAACTATGTATAACAATGGTACCATGTATAGAATTATTCCACAAATATGAATCTAAATCATATAACTATAAGATTTGGCCAATTCAAAAAGTTATGTAAGTGTGGAAGACATGCTTCCAAATCATACCCCCACTATATATGAATAAATATTAAACTAATATAAGTACCAATGTCGAGGACATGTTTCTAAAACATGCCTCCACTATAAACTAGAGATGTTAAATACTCAGTACATGTGGAGAACATACTTCTAAATCATGTACCCACTGAATATTTGAATTATAAGTACCATATTGGATGAGTATAGAAAACATGTTTCCAAATCATGCCCCCATTAAATCTAAAATTGCAAATGTGTGGAAGTGATGTCCATATGACATGCCTCTATTAAATATCTAAGAATTGGTGTAATGTGTGGAGAACATGATTCCAAAGCATGCCCCCACTAATATTCCCCCCCTTTGAGCTGAGGGTAAATAGTACCTAAAAGTGACCTCACCATAACACAACTATACAATCTATGAATATAACCATGTAGCATATAGAAGGAAACATGCCTAGATAAATGTATCATTGAAGCACATATAACTAACATGATAACATGTAGACCTAATATGTATTATAAGGATCATGGCAATGTCTATATATCAATAGTATAATCTAAACAATAAAATAAGCACACACCCAAGATCACTCAAAAGTAAGTCAAAAATCAATGGTCTAAGGAGAGTGCAAATAAGGGGCATGTTCAAATTCCATAAAATAGAATGGGCATGACTTAGTCAAATGTCCAAAAAAAGCAATGACATATTCAAATGTCCATATAATAAGAAATGACACATTTAAATGTCTAAGAATGCAATGACATATTCAAATGTTTAAGAAAGCAAAAATAGGCATAGGGGTCACATACAACAAAGCATATTGAATTAATTAGAAGTGTAATACAATATTAGTAAGGCAAAACACTTAAATAAGTGTGTAAATTAAACCATAATAAATAAACATAAATATGTCATAGTGGCACATAGATTAAATGTGTTATCAAAAATTGTCAATTGTATAGCATATCAAGTACCATGTGCAAGATATAAGAATGGATACTGCAAATGTAAGTACAAAATTAAGCTCAAACATGATAGTATAGAGTGATCATTGAATCATATAACTTATGTGTATCAATTGAATATGGATGCCCTCAATGTCTTGGTGACATGAGTAGAGAGAAATCCCAATAGCCATAGGTATATTATGTATCTCTATATACCTGTGTATGTATATGTAGGAGTAAATTATATGTTAGTCTCAACATGGAACTAACAAATAAATGCCAAGGAGCGAATAGAACATGTAGGTCCCAATTTTTTTTTTTTGATTTTTGAATGTTTTGATTTTTTTGGTATTTTTAGAAGAGACAAGAGCATCCTATGAACTGATGCAAAGGGTGATCATAGGTATCTCCCCACTTATAATATGGTGAAATAAATTGGTGGTATTACTAAGGAGCATGTATAGGTGAAATATCTATCACTATAGTATCTATGATCCTCAATGTATGTATAATAGGACTCTGAGGTCATGAAATACAAATAGAAGGAATAGGGGTTCTTGAAACCCATATTTGTGTATTATGTGGTTTCTTTGGAGTAGTAATAGTAGGAACATGTTTAGGTTCTCTAGATATCTAAATATGGTTCATAGAAGATGAGGATTTTATGGAGCCCCTTGTATGTCTCTAATGTAATTTTTTGTCAAGTATTAGCCACCTAGTTAAGGGGATTGTTTATTTCTTACCATGTTTAGGTGTATTAGCCTTAACAAGATTGATAATTAATAGTCTAGTTATGAGTTTCTCTTTTTCAAAAGGATGCTCATATGGAATACTAGAGATTATAATTACCTGATTGGCATGAATGTACTTAATACACCCATGAACTATAGAAGGTAATACCGAAAGAGTGTGTATCCAAGGTCATGCCAACAACATGTCAAAGACACTTATATAAGGTATAACTGAGAAATTAGTAATCATATGTGTGATAATGACCTATAAAGGTAGATCAATCTTACAAAGAACATTCTGGGAGGTCCCATTGCATGCTCTAATTGATATAGGGTAGAGGGTGTAAATCATGAGGAGTATACCTAAATGCGTAAGTAATGTCAAGGTGTAATTTTTTTCTTCCACTATTCTCAATCATAAAATTGTGTATGGGGTGTTTATCAATGTATGTTTGAATTCATAGATAATTAATATCAAAGTCATCATCCTTAATTTCATTGTCATCAAAGGAAATGGTATGCTTTTGAACCATAAGATGTATATGTCTTGTGTAAGAACCAATGACCCCATATAGTGAGTGTCCATAATAAAATGGAGAAGGATATGTATTATATGCCATTTGAATTTCTAGTTACTTCTTGGAATGGTCTTTCAAAAGATTATTAAATATTTTTTGTTTATGATTATCACCAGGTTGTGACTGTGATTCCTTTAGAGGATCATCAAATGTAATATGTTGGTCACTGATGAGGTCATGGATCTTATGATTTAATGTAAAAAATATATTTGTGGGGTATCCATGGCCTTAGTGATGGTCAGAATCAGAAATTATGGCATATCTTTTGGGTAGAGGTATTTTTACATCAACCTCTATACAAGGATGAAGAGATATAAGATGACACTAGAAACTGTGCAAGTAATAAAGTAGGAGTCTAAGGTAAATGTGTAAACTATCTCCTTGGTACATTAGATAGGACAAGATGATTAGGCTATTATGCAACTATGTTAACTATGGTGGTTATTTCCTTTTTAGGCTTAGGAGGTTTAACCTTATAACCTAGTTTGATTATAATTTTTTACTACATGTAGATGCAACTAGTGTGTTTTCTACATAATTGAGCTTATTCAATGGCATAATCTTTATTTCATGGTCTGGTACAATATGGCATAAATCAATGAAATATTGAAACTTTTTGAAAATAATGGAATCATGTAAAGGAGCAAACAAACTTTCCTTGAATATGTCTTACGGCTTTTTGTCTACCATAGGATTGGTCATTTTAGATAGCATTATATTATATCTCAAGACATATTCATTGACTTGTTCATTGTTTTATATTTAAAATTTGAGCATAAAAAACCTTTTTGGTAATGTTAATATAAAAGTGTGCCAAAAAATGGTTTGCAAAAGGTTTGAATGCTTTCACGAATTGGAGAGGTAAGTAATAAAACCACCTCAAAACATAGACCTCGAGACTCCTTGGAAATAATCCAATCAAAATTTTATCATTTGAAGCATAATCAATGCATGCTACAAAGAATGTTTGAATATGTTGTTTAGGATCACCCTTGCCATCATAAAATGTGAAGTTAGGTGCAAAAAAACCAATTGACAAAGGGTTCAAAGAGATCTCAAGTGAAAGATGGTTATGAAACTAATATTTTGAATATATAGCATGTGAATACTTTGAAACCTTTTATTAAATGTTTTTAAACTTATCCTACAAGTTCTTTACAACTTCAAAGAGTGATTGAATTATAGGCCAAGTAGGATATTGATTAGCAATTTGAGTGGTCACCAAAGGGGATAAAAATGTGTTTTGAGTTTTAATAGGAATTGTAACTAGTATTTGTGTTGAACCAATGGGTTAGTTCATTATAGATGTATCAATAGTAGTTTCAGGGAACAAATATTGGAATACATAATCCATGCCACCATTAGATGTATTAGGTTGTAATGTGTTAAAGGGGAGTGATGTATCCACTAACACTTATGTATTTTAGATTCAATTATATTTTTTAATAGTTTCTCAAGATCTTTAGGGTTTTGTCAAATGTGACCATAAAACATTTCAATTACATGTACTTGGTCATTATGTACTTGGTTATTTTATTTTATTTTCTATATTTTCATTATCAGAATATTTTTCTATGATAAGCCTATCATGATTTTTTCATTATCAACATGGGTATCACCATGATCCAAGGTATGAGATCCTTCATTGGTTCGAGACATCTTAGATGGGTTGATGGGAATATCAATATGTTTAATAGACTTAACCCACAATCTAGGGATATGCCTAGGTTGCATACAAAATAGTACCAATAGAAAATTAAAAAGTACAATAATCTAAAACCCCAACTAGTTTAAAACCCTTGGAATTAAATTATTTTTCATTCACATAGATCAGGCTCACCAAATATTTAACCATAATATGGATTATGGAATCCTACTTGGTTAGATAGGGTTAAGGATATATAAATTGTAAGGTAGATGGGTGAATATCATATCTAAAACAGGCCAATGAATATTCTAAACTCATATGTATAATATGTTGAATTTATAAAACTGAGATAGGCTATTAATCAAAATTAAAATTATGATAGATATAGAAATGACATAAAATAGAGTACATAACTAGTTTCAATGTTAATACAAGTTTGAATCTACTATAGGCAGAAAGTAGACATAAAGATAGTTCTAGATTATACATTAGATTCTGGACTGGTGTCTCTAACTCTATAGACACTTACATCAGCTTGATACAGTTGTATCAGTGTTAGTGTCTGCATTTGATGCGTGTGACATATACAAAATATTTGATCAAATAGGATATGGCCACCTAGATGCTTCTAGGTTTGGCCTGACCTTTGATCTAGTGTATTCAAATCTAGGTCATAGACTATCATTCTTAGTTCAATATCAAAACCCTAACTTTCTATATTCAATTTGGCCTCGAAATAAAATGGGTTAGTGGACACATGATGTCAAGCTAAGCCACAATGACCCTACTATGAAATGACACTACCTACATAGCCAATACTCTAGATGAGGGAATCAAACTCATGTAGTTCTCCCCTACGTTTTGGCTTGTGTGTGAATCATGCAATGTTTGTAAATCAAGTACAATAGTGACCTTATGACTTCTATTTTAGTACTTTAGACCTATAACAAAGTTGTTCCTTTGACTGATAAAAGAATAGGGTAGAATAAGAAAGTTGTTGGTAACTTGAGTGCTATTTTGGTCTAATTTCTAGGTGAGGAATGGATGAGGTTTATATTGCATTTATACCAATCCTACCAAGAGATAAATCACATTAAAACACTCAAGCTAACCATGGTAATAGGTTTCATTTGTAAAGTAGATGACTTTAGGGCACTAGACACTTTTGTCAGTTTAGGATAATAATGTTGGCATTGTTGTCTATCCTAGACATTAGTGTCTAGAAAGAAGGAGAACAATAACATGCTACAATGTTTTTGAGGTGTAAGATAAATATATTTTAAGCATTCTGGGCAAGATGGGATGTTTGTGTCATAAATATGAGGTTGATCAAATGAAGAGCTAGGCCAAGGGGCACAAGATAGAGTAGATGTGAAGCTTGAGAAAGCAAGGCATGTATATAACTAAGAGGAAAAACTAAGGTCTAAATTTTCTAACTATACAAGACTAAAGTGATACATAATCACAAAATATCATCTAAAGCTCCACTCCCTACTAGTCAATAGTACTCTCACACTCACTCACCAAGATACCTCTAATGTTAAATATGCATCATTTTAATCGAAAGCCTCTTGTCTAAATTCAGAGTAAATTATCAATAGGAGAAAGTGAAAATAAATCATTTTCACCCTAGATGGATAAATATATAACTCCAAATTTGAATTTTTAACCTCTAAAATCTCATTGCATTCTTTTTCTTCTATGAATGCCTATAGATGGCTACGTGGTCCATTTTTCTTCCCATTTTCTTCTAATTATTTCATTTTTTAGGTTCTCTAGCCGCAACGTGTCAAGTTTTTTAATTTTTGAGGGCTAATTCATCAAAATTATTTTTCAACCAATTCCTCAAGGGGGCATCTTGGGTGTCCCAAAAAACATCTAGGACATCAATGTGGGCCCATTTTTTATTGAATCAACAAAATGTGAGCACATAATTCTCCAATTATTATCTGATCATTTTAAATGATTTTTTCATTCTTTGAAAAATAATTTTTTGCTTTTATCTCACAATGAAATCTCAAACAAGGAAAAAATTTAGACAATAAATTATTATCAAATCCATGTTTAACTTAAAATTTGAATCAATTTCTTGTAATAATGCTGCAAAAATGATAGAAATACCCAAATTCACTTTCACAATTGATGTGCATATTCTAAAACACATCAGGGCGTCCTTGATTGGGGAAACACACCATAACCAACTGTTAGCTTTATCTAGATCACTGTGGGCCAAATTATTTTTTGTCAGTGACATTCAAGGCAATTAATTGAAGTAAATGGTTAAATTTTGATATTACATAAATTGCCCAAAAGCTAATTAATATTAATTAGTCCATCAAATAAAATCAAATGGCTAAGCAACATATAAATTGATTAATATCTATTATGAAATATTCAAATATTCAAAACATATTTGAATTGTGACATTATCATGATATCACTGAGAAAGTTAGCAAACATTAACCTGAATGAGAGTTCATTGTCATCATAAATTCAAAATTTGTAAGCGAGGCCTCATTAATACAACCTCTTTCCAAAATGTTTATGGCATTAATCAATCCAAGTTCAATTGAATTATAACACACATCTCATTCTTGATCTAATGACTACAATCAATCTAGCCAATCTATAAGTACAAGTCTCTCATGCCTTAAATAAGCTTTTTGGTGTAGACTTATAATGCATAAATATTGCAAGATCTTCAGTAGTATTTAACATTGATCAAGCAAAATCATTAATAGACAAAGTGAGATGCCATTGAAATGGACAAGCAACATTGATAAAGACTCCTAGTTCTACAATTCGGGTACAAACAAACTTCAATATATCTTAGAGAACAAATCGATTAGAAATGTATAGCATTTGCTTATATTTTTTCTATTTGATTGCATTGTCTTAAACCATGCCCAATCTGAGGGACTACGCATGAGGTGTTGCGTTTGTCAATTTTTTTTTTGAATGAACTAACAATGACTTGTCCCTCTTGTACTTGTAATTTACACCTTCTAGTCATAAGAAAAGACTAGAAAAAACTATATTAGAACCTTGGAGAGTCGTACAAAAGTTTATGACACGAAGAAACCTATTAATTAATAAAATGACATCACTATTAGCAACACAATCAATACAAACAAAATAGGCTTGTCACATTTATGTATAGATATTGATTCAAGCCTAGCTCACCTCAAATGATTGCATGCCCAGTCTCTAATATATGTGTGTCAAGATATCCAAATGAATTATCAAACTTGCTCTCATATATGATAAGCTGGTATATAAATTGTATTTTTTTTCCAAGATGTCACTAATGGTAATATTAGTTTGACTTAATAACACATCAAATGAACATTTGCATCTGTACATATGCATTAAAATTAAACAAGTAAAAGTTTAATGCTATCCAACACAATTGGTAAATATATGCATAACAAACTTGCCAACATGGTAAATTTACCCATGCCATTACTTATATTTATTAACCACTCACCATTTTATATATCCCAGTGAGCCATTACATCTTCATTGATTAAGCTCTGGATTTACAGTACAAGTCAATCAATCCACACCACATGTTAGTGGTAGGACAATATAATCATATGCATCTTCGAACTTCAAATGACCATTATTGATTAGAAATAGACCGGAGAGCTCATTCTATTAGGTAAACGCCTATCAACATAAAGCAAATAACAACCTTCTATAAAATTGCTAAAACCCGAGGCTGACTTTGCGCCATAATTAAAATCCATCCTTAAATCCGTTCCGGATCGGGCTAATTTGTGTGGTCTTATTACCCTAATTTTTTCGGTGAAATCTATGTTGTAATCTTTGTAACATTGAAAAAGCAGTGTTTAAGAGACAAACGTTACTAAAGAATTTATTTGAGGAGGATCCTTAAGTTCTACGCCTCCGCCATCATGGCATGCATCCTTCTTGTAGCAGAAGTCATCTCAAAATATTAGAGACCCAAAAGAAAAGAAAATAAGAGAAAAATAAATAAATAAATATGAAGATTTATTTTCTTTATATATGAGATAATGGTTTGCATCTCATCATTGTCTAACATTCAGAACTCAATTCCTGTGAGCTATCATTATACCTCAGCCTCTCCTTCAAACCACAAAAAGATTCTTTTCCTATTCAAACACACAGCAGATACCGTACTATCAATTCCTCAACGTCATGCCACCCCTATTCAAGAAAAAGGAAAAAAAAAGCCCAAGATTTAGGGAGAAATTAGTTAGTGCGCTGAGTTTGATTCCTTACCAAATCTGATTGGCGGGGTTGTTACGGCTTTTTCAATCATCGCTCTAATCTTAAACTCATGACTAAACATTCTTCCCCTCCCTCTCTGTCTCTCAACGTCTTACTTTTTTTAAAGTCTATCCATATGCAATCAGCCAAGCGTAATGGTGATGTACGGCCACCTTTTACCTTCATTCAGTTCAGTCAAACAAGCAATCCCCTATCATAGAATTGATGACGTCTTAAATCCTATCCTTAAATCCTATCCTTCCATCCTATCCTTAAATCCTATCCTTCCATCCATCAGACATGTACAAATACATGTATCTACACACTTACAATTCTGTTAAAATTCAAAGGATGGAAAAAGTGATTCCTAAAAACGACCTCTCAGCGACTTGCCTGTGTCCCTATATCGTTGAGGACCCCATATATTATGACACTGCACTCGTTCAGTTCAGTCAAAGACGTCATACAATTTATTTATGAGTTTTTTTCGAAACTTAATTTTCTGGTTGGTCTTTATGATGCAGTTAAAGCCTCCATGGCAAATACATGTATTCACACGTTTACGATTCCGTCAAATGTGCGCCCCTCCCCCTGATACGATTTGACAATGTAAGATTTGCCGTCGCTGTCTCGATTGCAAGATAGTTTCGAAACAGCATTACTGCCGACTCTCCTTCCAAAATAGGATACAGTGTTTACTTTGATGGTATTATAGCAGCTGAGATATTCGTAAAAATAGAAATGGACTGCTTTTGAATATAATTGTGTTTTTTCTTTCAACATTTCAGATCATGTTCAGTGATTCATTCTATTCTCTTTTTGATAATAGATCATAAAGCGTATTTTAAAATATAGATCCGCAAATACGTACATAATAATAATATTTAAAACCACTCTCTAACAATTAATATATATTGTAGAGTAACTTAATTTATCAACACACGTTCATATTAATAATTAGACAAGAAATTAAATTGACAAGTGTTTTGTGAATTACAATTGTTATATATATGTGTGAAGAGATTGTGTACTGTGTTAGTTTTCTGAAAATGATTATGTAGATAAATTTAGACTGATGTTTTTTTTGGTCTTTTATAAAATTTTAATATAAGAAATTGGGTTTACATCAACATGCATTGTACTATTTTATTATAATATTGCAATTTAAATAGGAATATGTTTTACCTAAATAAATAGTACAATTATATTAATTATAATCAAGAATATTTCAAAGTAATTAAAATGTTAAAAAAAAAAGTTATGAGAAAAATAATAAATTGTACCAAATATAGATTTTGAAGTTGAAATTAGATGGAAATAGTATGAAGGCAAACATAACCCATTTTTTTTGAAAAAATCTAATAACGGTTAAAAATTAACTAAAAATGGATTATTATGCTCTTAGTCAAACCAAAAGCATATTGCTATGCTCTTAGTCACTATGTCTTGTCTTAAAATAAAAATGATGATTTTAATCCTCTACATATGTGCTCTGAAAACTTTGCTTGATTTTCTAAAATCAACTACAGATCACTTAAAATTTGATATTTTTCTTGAAATCTTAATCAACTCAAAATACCTTTAAAAATACTTTAGTCATTAAGAGATATGTCTCTATTAGAAACTTTTTTTTTAAAATTTAAAAATGAGTATTCAATACAATTTAACTAGCAATTGACTTTTACTAATATGAGTAAATAAAAATGATACTATTATGAAAAATCTAATTGAAATTATTTTTAAAGTGTTTCAATTCTATTCTTCAACTTTTACTTATCACTTTTAAAATTTTAATTAGAATTATTATCACTCACTCCCATTATATATATATATATATATATATATATATATATATATATATATATATATATATATATATATATATATGTATATATGTATGTATATGTATGTATGTATGTATATGTATGTATGTATATGTATGTATATGTATGTATGTATATATATATATATATATATATATATATATATATATATATATATAATCGTATTAATATGAATAAATAAAAATGATATCAATATGAAGAATCTAATCAAAATTATTTTTAAATTACTTCAATTCCATTTCTCAATTTTTATTTATCGCTCTTAATATTTTTATTAAAATTATTATTACTCACTCGTACTTTATATATACTAATATACTTATGTATATATAAACTTTTCAAATTAAAAAATATATTTAAAAACAGT
The DNA here is from genome assembly GCA_037957365.1 of Torreya grandis. NCBI lineage: Eukaryota > Viridiplantae > Streptophyta > Pinopsida > Cupressales > Taxaceae > Torreya > Torreya grandis. The sequence goes on along the minus strand of JARHVA010009474.1, from coordinate 51,420 downwards.
AAAATAAATCATTTAAAACCCACAACATAAAAGATGTATACCAATAAAAATATATCTTAAACTAATTATTTATAGACTTATATATTATATATCAATAAAAACATAAGTTAAATTAATTATTCATAAACACATATACCCTGCAAATTGATTTTTAAAACTACTCCAAACTGAAATTAGTATCTATAAAGACTCATCATTAAGTAAAAGAATGAATCGAACACTCATCTAAATAGATATGTTTTAACCTCTTTAAATAATGTAGTGACATTGTTAAAATTGGCTCAAGACAAGAAGTCACTTCAAGACATAGTGACAGTGTGATTATTCAAACCCAATTCATTACTAGTAGTTGTAACCCAAAGATGCAAAAAGATGCACATAGGAATGATTAAAGGAATTAATATGATTGCATCGATGAATTAAAAAACAATGTGACATGAAATAGGTATTATATTTCATTAGTAATGCTATCCACACAGAAACAAAGTTTTGATTGACATGTATAGAGATAGAAATTACAGATCGTAAATATATTAAAGTAACAGTTTTGATTGACATGTATAGAGATTGAAATTATACAACGTAAATATATTAAAGTTATTATATATATATATATATACATCTTATAAGACTACGGAAAACCATTTGTAGGTACGCTCTCACTGTAAAGCAAATCGTCGATTTTCATATTATGGTAACACTTAAAAAAAAGGAAGATTACATAAATAGATTCAAAAGGTATTTATAAGCTAACACTATTACACTACGTGTTGGGGATGGATTTACATTGGAAATTGATGTTTTGGATGTTTCTCATCTCCCGAAAAAATGAGTTTTTGCGTTGATGTTGGAATGCAAAGTCTTTGTAAATTTGATGTGGTTAAATTATTTTATTAACTTTTGATTTTACATCAAGTTTGTATTATCAATTAGGTGATAGTGTTTTAGGTCATTTCATAATTGTGTATATTTATGTAATAAAATTCTTCCCTTAATAAATTGTTAGAAATATTATATATATATATATATATATATATATATATGGGGTTTTATAAGTCTTTAAAGTATTATATATAAAAAAATATTAAAAAAATGTTTTAGTACGTTGTTTTAATAGACAATACTAACGTCAATTAAAAATATGAAAAGTTATAAACATTGATGAGTCAAAAGATAAAAGAAAAGATAAAATTACAAAAATATTCATGTCTATACTATCCTCAACCAACAACAATTACTATCAAACCAAAAAATAAGAACATATCACTTATTATGGGAGTACAATGACGTTCGACATAGCACCTCCCAAGGCTTTCACATTAGCCTCCATAATCTCTAGGTTCCTACCATTCGCCATTAAAGATACAACACACAACCGACTAAGGTAACTTGAATCCAACTGGTACCTTATCGAATACCTCCGACTGATAGCGAGGCATAAATGCTATCAATGCATCGTTACATCGACTTTGTGACCACCTATAGAGGGACAATAAGACACCAAGTAGGAGCCAAACCATGGGCCTCAAAGTACCAATTTTTCCAAGAATTTAACCACCTCAATGCGCTCCTGGGAAAGCCATGTTGGCTTCCACACTTCCATCTTCGGAATGGGATTTTTTACAAGTGCCATCGGGGGAGAGGGAAGAAATGCCCATGTTGAGATGAAATAAGGCAAAATTGACCTTGTAGATTTTGCACATACCCCAAAAGAGCCACTAGTTTGGCTTCTAGCACTCTAAAAGCTAAAATGGGGACCATCCCCATGTTGTCTGAGCTAGAGAAGTGAAAATTAGTAAAAGGCTCTGAATTTACCACAACAATATATTCCAACAATCCCACTCTAATAATGGGAGCCACAAAGAATTCCACCAATTCTGCCACAAGTTGTTTGTCAGTCATTAGCACCAGGATATTGTTTGCAAACATGACATCCACATTAGAATTAACCCTACTTCTAGCATTGTGACAAATAAAAATGTCCCTCTGAATGCATCAGATGGCCTACATTATTTCTTCTAAGGTGGCCCAAAAAATATTTTTTAGATGGGCCCTAGAGACTTTCCCTCAAAACACCATTCACATTGTAAGTCCTCCACCCAAGACCACAAACATACTCAATTCTTCTTCCACCAGTCTCCCCACCATCTTCTTGTCAAAACCCATAATATGACACCTTACGGACTAGACCAAGCTTGCAATTCCAACTAGGAGATACCTTGTAGACAACACGATAGTTAACAAAACCTCCTAGCTCATTAATAGCATATTGCCACTCCACCCAATCTTGAAAGGCTCACATAATAATGATTACAATCCAACACCCTTCTCATGACCCACCAACAAAACTAATCAAAACATAAAATGTTCCTCCCTTCACAGAAACAAAAGGAGAAAGACATTAGATACCTAAGTTGATATTAGAAATTCCTTCAAAGTCATCCTATGCTTCCCTAAGATTATCAAGCTTTGTGACTTACAATTATTCAATGCCATAGCTAGCAAAGAAGTCTGCTATTACATTGGCTTCTCAAAAGAAATGCCTACAATCCCATTCCAAAAAATATTCCAAAAAATACCAAGCCTTTTCAAGTATATTTTCTACCTTCCAATAATTTAAGGCTTTATTGCGCAAGGCTAGCATCATAATATGTGATTCCCCTTCGATTTTTAATATTTCAATTCCACATTAAACTTCCATCTCAAGACATGCCACTAAGGTTTGACCTTCTACTTTATTATTGGCCCCATCCATAAATTTTAAGGAAATAGACCAACTAAGCAACCCATTATAGTCTCTTCTAAGACAATCCATACTCAAAGATCAAACATTACCCTAAAAAATATCATCAAAATTCATTTGAAACCATTCTAAAAGTGATGGGAGCCATGCCATATTATCTTTTATTTTTTTATCTTACTAAAGACACCAATAACCCATTAATAAGAATATATAAACAATGTTATAAATATTTTTTCTAAAGTTTATATTTCTAAATATATGTAATATTATATTTTTTAAAACATATTAAAATAAAAAATTGCAACTTAACATTTTAAAAAATAAATTATAAAGAAAAAATGATATATAAATTTATTTACTGAATGAAAATATATTATATGAGACTGTATTATATACTAACATTAGTGGATGTGAAACTCTCATTTATTATCACTTTCCAAATAGAAGTAAACCAACACATCAACTACCATTTGGACCCTAGTTGATATTATCATTCGTTTATCTTAATATTGGCATGATCATCAAACTATCAACACATTTTTTAATTAGTTTGGATCATTGTTATCATGTTTTTCAAAATAAAGACCATAAATTATCATTTATGGTTTAATAATCTATAAAGATATAATTTTGAAATTATTTAAATATTTTAGAGTGAGTTAATTTAAATAATTAATTTCAATATTTTCAAATTAAATAATTAGATAATATTATTTTTTCAAATTAACAATGAATAATAATTTATAAATATTTTTTTAATAAAAATTTATTAATTAGGTCAATCGATATTTTATTAAAATGTTTTAAAAAAAATTTCATATTTACATATTATCTTTATATTGATAATACTTTTTATACAATAAAATTTAAATGTTAAATTAAAGTTGCAATTAAAAATTAATTTTTTAAAATAAATATATAAAACTGAATAAAGATTGATCTATAGTCATTTAACATACATAATAAATTACTAATTTCTCCTAACTTAATCTAACTTCTTAAATTAAATATTTAATATTTTCAATACTTAATTTAATCTTAGTATTCAAACTAAAAATATATAAATATATCATATCATGTATTTGTTTTCTAAATATTATTTATATCTCCAACTCTCTTCTATTGTAATCAATCATCACATAATTTATTTTAAGTAAATAAATTTACATATAAAACCTTTACCTCTCCTCATTCATATTTTCCATATACATCTTTTGAAAATTAAGAAGATCGTAAATAAAAACCTATAAATATATAAAAGATTATTCTAAATACATTTTCATTAACTTATATGCCTGATGCAAATACTTCTATTGTCTTCTTATTATAATGGGTTATACCATACTTTGTTTTAATTGTACTAATCAATTAATTTTATGCCCAATCAACATGTACTTGAATTTTAGGGGAAAACTTAATTAAAAAAAATATTGACTTGAGTAAATATATATTTTAAATATTTATATAATATATTGAATAAATTAAAATAATTTAAAATTTTAAAAATATATTTGATAATATTAAAAAAATAGTGTAATTTATATAATTAGATAAAACTAAAAATATAAGTAATTTAGTATTTGGTGATGATAGTTTAATAGTGAGTGAGTTGAGTATTAGAAGTAGGTGGTCTTAATGTCTATTGTTTAGGATGAGCACTCTCTAACACTATTTCTACACCAAGTTACGATGGGTTATTCATGAAAAGTATCAAATTCAATATGATGAGGGTTTGCATATAGATTAAAATTTGTGTTCAATGTAACAAGGCAAGTCCACAATGCATGGCTAGGAATACTATTCATTGCTAGTTTAGGCATTTTAGTTATAAAAATGTCTCTACCCAAAAAATTTAACCCGATAATGATAGCCAAATGGTGAGTGAGCTAGTTGCTAGAAGTGGAAGGGCTTAAGGTTCATTCCTTGGGATGACCACTCTCTAGCATCGTTCTTACACCAAGCTACAATGGCTTATTTGTAAAAAGTATATAATGTAATCAACTTCTAGTCTAGTGTTCAATGCGATGGGGGTTAGCATGTGGCTTGAAACCTATGTTCAATAGAACGAGGCAAGTCCAAATCCCATTGATAAGGATATGATTCATCATTGGTTTTAGAATTTTGGTTATAAAAATGTTTCTACCCAAATTTTTACATGTTAATGGGTCAAAGGAGAAACTGAATAATGGTAGAAGAGAGGATACTTGGGATCCGCCCCAAGATGGTTAGTTTAAATTGAATTTTAATGGAGCATCCTATGGGAACACAAGAGATTATGGAACATGATGAATTATAAAAGATTGTGATGGGTCACTCATTAGAGTAGTGTTTGTAAAACTTGCAGACTAAACTAATAATGAAGAAAAAATATAGGATTTAGTGATTGGTGTGGAGTTTTCCCTTCATTGTGGAATAAGATAGCTACATATCCAAGGCAATTCTATGGTCATTATCTCAACTCTCAAGAAGAGGGGTGATCGGGCACAACATTTAAACAATATCATAGTGTGAGTCTGGGAGAGCCTATATTCGATAGACAAGTGAAAATGCTCTCATTATTTTTATGAATCAAATGGAGTGGTATACTTTTTGGATACTATAGGAATTGATCAAAGGGAGGATTATTGGGTGGACAATTGTCGGGAGGCTTGGAAGGATTATCAAAAAGTGGAACATGTCAATATATAAGTGGATGTGGAGGGGTAGATTCACCTTATGGGTGTTGGGTGCTAAAGTGGCCTTTCCCCCTTCTAATTTTAATTGTATTTTCACAATTTTAATGGACATCATAATAATTATTGATTCATCTTTTTTCCATCGGTTGGCATGCTTGGCTTGTGCGGATTTGATAAATTGGCATTAGGAATGACACACTCCCTCATTTCACTTTCTAGCTTATGGCTTCTTAGGGGTTGGTGTGTCTGTATTTGATGGTTTTGACTACACTCTCAGTTATAGAAGCCTTAATACTGTTGGCTATCTACTGTAAAGGCAAGGTGAGATAAATGGCCTTCGAGATGGGTTTATATTAAAGGCATGTTTGAATCATCTATTTTGGGATAAATTCAAGGATGTTCTAGAGGCAATATCATAAGTCCTATGGATGGAGTTGCTGAAAAAATATCAAAAAAACTTGGTGAATTTGTCCCTAGCTTAACTATTTACAAGTAATATTTTGGGATTGGTGTGGGATAAGGACTAGGTTATAGACATTTTTGAATTCTTTTTGGTTCTGGCATACCAAGTGGGGCTTGTAGAGATACTATAGGTGGAAAACAATGGTCCTTTCCCTCCTATGGATTTTTTTGAAAGGATGGTCTTGGCATTGTTCCAATTTCATGTTTTAGGGTTTTGGAGGAAAAAATTATGAAGTTGCTGGCATTTGTGGAGGCTGTGGAGGTGGATGGTGGAAGGGGTCTAGTTTTGAAGCAGGGTATCTTTGATTCCATTCTCAAGTTGGCAATGGATATAATCATGGGAATGGCATAATTTTGCACATCTGGGCATTCTTTGGCTCTAGTTAATGTGGTCAAGTTCTTGGCTAAAGGATTATTTAGGGGGTCCTTTCCCCCATCCTCATTGGATTCATGAAACACAACAAATGGTTGGTCCATCATCTCTTGGACTTCAGTTGGAGGATCCTTGGTAAAGTCTGAGTATCGGTCATATTGGTAGGGGTTGAGAGGAGACCCTAAAGGGAGCAATGATGGTGGGTGACATCTCTCTTTAGTCTAACAAGTAGGTTGGTGCTTCCCTAGATGGTGTGGACATAAAGGTGGAATCAATGGTCATGGAAGGCAAGCTGATTGTTATTGATTGAGATGGTTTGAGGCCTCTGTTATATTTGATCTCTATTCTTTTTTATATTTGGTTGTTATGGGCTCCAATCTAGCCTAAGTTTGATGTATAGATGAACATATCCATGTATAAGTAAAAGATTGAAATGTGCATTTTATCCTACCTCTAGTTATAGGTAGGAGGAGGGTGGTTGTTGGTAATTTTTAATGCCTTGTATTACCATTATATTAATGTAATTTTTGTTCATTTATGTGCCTCTTTTTGGCCCAATTCAATTATCACTATTAGTGATTTTAGCATTTTGATATCACTTTTTTGTATGCATGGGCAAGCAAATTGTTCAATCTAATTATCTATCAAAAAAATATAGATAACTTATAAATTTATAAAATATTTTTAATAATATACTTTTAAATTTATAAAATATTTTTAACAATATACTTTTATATTTATAGAATATTTTTAATAATATACTTAATTTTCTTAGCATTTAAAAAAAAAAACATCTCATCATTTACAAAGTTTAAGATTAAGAGTGTTCAACACTATATCTACATACTTATCTAGTGTGACATTAGATGGTCCATCAGTATCAAACTTGGGTGGAGAGTCATCTCCCATAGATGCTAGAGGGTGAATATTGTTAAGACTTTTAAGGTGCCTTTTTTAAGATCCATTAATAAACATAAAAATGACAAGAATATGATAAATACACATCAAACTTAAATTTACAATTAAATATTAAGGTTCAAAATTGATAATTTTAAAAAACAATCATTTAAAAAATAACATAATTAAAAATATAATATATATACTTATATCATTATTTTGAAATTTTTGGTAGTCAATAAATCACATCATATTTCTTTATCTCATTAAAACAAAAATATTATTAAATATTAACAAATAAATATAATTTTAAATTTAATATATTTATAAGTTAATGTCATATTTCATATAAACTGTAAATGCTTTTGAAATGTGTGATACTTCAATATTTGCTGAAAGGGAGATACTTCTATATTTGTTGAAAGGGAGATACTTCTATATTTATTGATGTGTGAATGGTATGAGGGAATTTATAACTCCTCCTCTATATCATGTCCTTATAATTAAATGAAAGTTGAATTTACTACAAACAACATCATACCATACTCTTTCAAAGCAAAAGGGTCATGAGTTATTAGATTGCCTTTCTTATATTTTTAATTTAAAAAAAATAATGTGTATGTTTTTTAATGATTTATTTTTAATAAATAAATATATTTATTTTAATAATAAAAAAATTATTATTTTTTAAATAAATTTTATTTGAATTTTATTTTATGGTTTTTATAGTTTTTGGTATGATATTTTCTTATGGCTTTTATACGAAAGAGATGAAGTGGAAGAAATAAGCTCTTTCACTTTTATTTTTAGTTTCATATTTATTTTGAAATACAAACTCGACACAATATAAATTAAATTTGTGTTTCTTAATATATTATAAACTATTTTTAAATAATTATAAAAAAATATTAATAATGTTAAAAGTTAAGTTAATATAAAAAAATAAGTGACATATAAAATGAACTCAATTTACTTTGAAGACAAGGGGACATTAAAAATAGACATCCATTAATTTTAAGACAATTGCAACATCAATTCATAAGGCCTAAAGTTAAGGCAATAATAAATACTAATAAGTGAATTATCTTTTAAGGGTAGAATTTATGAAGGGGTTAAGTTAAAGGGGGTAATAATAATAATAATAATAATAATAATAATAATAATAATAATAATAATAATAATAATAATAATAATAATAATTGGTTCAAATTCTTCAATTATGAGGAGGGGGACATTTCCATAGCCTAAATTTTATAATTTTAGTTAATTGGATTCAACCCCGTGTTCATGTAGATAAAAATCATATAGTTAGCATTTTTTTATTTAACCAAAAAAAGTTGAAAATCTTAAAATATAAGCATTTTTGAAATAATGTCATGTGTGTGTTCATGAAATATTATAAACTAGGTTTTCTCCGAATTTAGATAAAACTAATTGTATATTTTTTCTCTTCAATAATGTCAACATATGATTATCATGATCTAAGGTTTAAATCAATAATATGATTTTTGATGTAAAAAATGGTATACATGATATCAAAAAATAATGTATAAAAAGAATGAGAATGATGCTTTCTTTAAATTTCTATATTTTTCTAGATTACATATATAATTGTATTATATAAGAGGTTCAAAACTCTAATTATTATTAAAATTGTAGGTAGTAAAATATTTATTTTGAGAAGATCATTATCATTATAATTATGAAGTTGTGATGTACTTTTTGAGAAATATTTGTTTATTTAAAAAAATATTATTTTTTTCTAATTCACATAAAAATAATTAATAAATTAATTTTTAAAATTAATGTAAGGTTTAATTCTTGTCCCTTTTTATTATGTCGAGAGGCGTAACTTATAATGGTAGCCAAGAGTGTAATGATATGAATTGTTCACTTTTATTTTTGTTAGGCCGACATAATAATAAATTAAAATAAAAATCAGCGGACCAAAAAATATGTATTAGCGAATATATTATATATATATGAAAATATTTTAAAAATATATAAATACAAAAAATAAAACATAAAATAAAAAAATAGCAAAGTAGACCTAGCTCTCTCAAAACCTTATCCTCCAAATTATATTGATGCACCACCATTCCTGTCTACCCTAGTATTTTTATGTGCCATGATATAATAAAAAATTATTTTGATTTTTTTGGTTCGATCTTAAATTTTTTTCTTTTTCTTTTTAATTAAAGTCCATAATTTTATGATTTATTATATATTTCTAAATTCATAATTTTATGTTTTGTTTTCAAAGTCCATAATAATTATGTTATATCATAATTATTTTTATTTTTTTAAAAATTCATAATATATGATTTAGATTTAAATATTTTTTAATATTTGATATCTGTAATTATTTTTATGTATATGTAAATTTATAATTTATAGTTTAAATTTAAATATTTTTTAATATTGATCAATTTTATTTAAAATTAAAATAGAGTTATATATTTATTATATAATTATTAATATTTTATATAATTTTATTAAAATCTATGGATAAATTATTTTTATTAATTAATAACTAAATAAATTTATTGTATTTTAAAATTATTAGATAAAAGTTTGAAATATATATATATATATATATATATATATATATATATATATAAGTTGGATAATTATACATAGATAAATGAATCAAAATACATTTTAAATAGTTAATTGGTTAATTACATTCTTTAAATAGTTTTATCTTAAATAATTATAAAGATTTAATTGGTTATATATATATATATATATATATATATATATATATATATATAAAACTAACCAATTAAATCTTTATAATTATTTAAGATAATTATATATACATAAATGAATAATAAAGGATATAGATATATATATATATATATATATATATATATATATATATATATATATATATATATAAATTATTGTAAATTTTGAAGGACACTTTGGAATAGATAATTATTATTGAAAAAAATAAAAAAATAAAAATTAAAAATGAACTTTATTGGTAATAATTTATAAGAGATGGAGATATCCAAAGACTACATATTGTATGTGGATAAATATATAAATGGCTATTAAATTTAAATAATGAAGGACCCTTTCTTTGGTTATAAAAGGAATCACCTGATAAATTTAGAAAAGTGTTTCATTAAAAAACAAATTGTTACTGATATACTTTTTAAGTATGCTATAATAAAATTTAATTTTTATTTTCATAGTCCAATTTGTAAATATAATTAATAAAATTCATTAAGTGAAGTGTTCAAACCAATGACACATACCAAAGAACTAGAAAATGATAAACCTTCAAAAATTTTCATTGATGATTACATGAACAGACATTATGAAATAGAAATTTTTTCACTTATAGATATAGCTAGATCGTGCTCTTATAATCCTAAGTGAAGGTGAGATAATAAATGGGAGGTTATGAGTGTGACAACTATTGTGAGAGTGTTCCCAAGGTTTACTATAGTGTCAATGCAGGAATTAGATAAATGGGTTGATTTATGTTGGTTAGAGTTATTTATTTATAAGCCATTTCATAATATAAAAATATATATTGGACTTGATGATGATATAATAACATCAAATTGGGAATCATTAAATTACAATCCTTGACATGTGGAGTAGAGGACCATGCCAGATGACCATAAAACTCAAAGCGATGTTGAATGTAATGATGTTCAATCCATTCATCAAAATACAATGGAACATGAGTGGGAAATCATATCAAGGCTACATCATGGGCTAATTATGGAAGTATCATAATTAGATATGTTGGCAAGAAGAGATTTTGATAGACAAGCACCATGGAATCATGAATATAAAGGAGAAGAATACACAAATTTATCTATAAATTTCATAAGCATAATGAAAGACAATGGGTTACTCATACTAGATGATAATACAGGTAATATTTCATATGGAACCTTAGGTACCATACAAAAAAAGGCACTTGATATATGCATGATAATTCAAGGAATAGTAGGAATAGGAAAATCACATCTAATTGGTGCCATTGGTGAATATTTTGAAAATAAATCATCAACTATGCAACGTTGTCCACTTATATTACTTGCACCAACTAGAGTTGCAACATTTAATATTGGTGCTTCGATAATCCACTCAACACTATGAATCCCAATCGTAGCCTTTTTAGAATTAGAAGGAACAAGATTCACAAGTTTTCAAGAAGAAATGTGGCATATAAAATACATATTGATTAATGAAATGAGTTTCATTAGAGAAAAATGTTACAATACATAGATGCACAACTTTGTCAAGCATTTTTAGAAAATACAAATATGAGTTTTAGAGGTAGATCAATCATTTTATTAAGGGATTTGGGTTAGCTACATCCTGTGAGTGATAAAGCACCATAAAATAGTAACAGACATAGAAAGTGATGACCAAAAAAAGTTTCAAGTGATGACCAAGAAATTTTTTGACATATTCTCACAAATAATAGAGATGCACATTCAACTATTGATGATTGGAAATTATTGATGTCAAGGAGAAATAGTGTATTACACCCAAGCATCAGGGAATATTTTGACAATGCTATTCATTTATTTACAACAAATGATAATGTGAAAAATCATAACAAATGAAGTTAAAATAATTAAAAGGAACAATTACACAGAGCATTGCTACTAGAATAAGTAGTACCAATTCATCAGGAGGTCTGAATGCTAAATTAAATGTGGATTTATTAATATCTAAGGATGTAAGGGTGATGTTTACGTCTAATCTATGGATAGAAGTAGGACTTATAAATAGATCTCTAGGATATATTTGAAGTATAATATAAAAACTTGGAAGTTCCCCACCAGAGCAACCTACATATGCTATGCTAGAATTTGATAACTATTCTCGAATGTTATTTGCAGATGCAAGTCCACATATAATTCCAATTATACCAATACAAAGGGGACGAATACGACAACTAACTTTAGACTGGCTTGGGGATTATCCATACATAAATCATAAGGATTGATTCTTTCTAAAGCAACAATTGATATAGGGTATACAGAAAGACTAGGGTTAACATTTGTGGCCATCTCACATGTAAAATAATGTTACTCAAGTCTTTAGAACTATAATAATTTCGCATGTTTAATATCACATATATTATACTTATTTTCATATTTTGATGTATATGAAATTATTTTCTTTAATTATTATTCAATGTGATATATATTTCTTATTTGGATGAATATGAAATAATGCATTAATTGGTATTTAATGTTAAATGTGTATGTCACACCTTCGAGTGTTACTAGCATAAATATCTTAAATATATTTATATAAAATACATCAAGAGATATCAATCTTGAAGTGTCTATCTAACATACACACAATATAGGTGCCTTGAGATTGATATCTTTCAACAGAAGAAGTGCTTTTTTATATGCTCTATTAGTTAATAGATTATATCTCGATACATATCAACAAAAAAATATAAAAATTAAAATAATATTTTTTTAAGGCTCGCAAATAATGATACGCTTATTTCCCTTTTTTATTTAATATAAGGAGTTATATTTTTATGTGGCCTAAATTGTTGTTAATTGGATATATAGATAGTTGATTATTGTGGATTTAAAATCTATTATATTCACATTAAAGTTTAAAACTTATATTATGAGTTGGTGGGGTGGGTTTTTTTTCCGACGATTGTTGAATTTTTCTGGGTCATCAAAAACATTTGTTGATGACATTGATATTATTATAGAGAAGTTTACATATTTTTATAATATTATATAATCATATTTTATTCTTTAAGTGAATTTATGTGTAATAAAATCTTAACTTTAAAACTCACACGAAAACAAACATAAATTCAGTTTGGAGAATGAACTCATCGAAAAGGTATACCATCTATTTATATTTTTTTATTTATTTGCATTCTATAAAATAAAAGGTTCCTCTCATGCCTTAAACAAACGTTTTGGTGTAAATTTATAATGCTATTTTTTTTTAAAAGCTTAAGTATTCTCTAACATTGATTAATAAAATTATTTATAAACAAGAGGAGACACTGATAAAACGTATAATAGATATTGACAGAGAATTTTAAATTTCTAATTTGGATATAAACAAACATAAATTTGATTTGGAGAACGAATTCATTGGAAAAGTATAACATTTACTTATGTTTTTCTATTTATTTGTATTTTCTTAGACCTTATTTAATTTGAAGGATTATTCCTTAGTTGTTATGTTTATTAATTTATTATTTTGAATGAACTAACAATGAACTAACCCCTCTTGTAATCATAATTTATACCTTCTAGTTATAAAACAAGACTTTGACAAGAACAAAATCATGACCTTGTAATCTCGTACAAAAGTTAATAATACAAAAAAATATATTGATTAAAATAAATGGCATCATTATTAGTAACGTGTGAAACAAACAAAATAGGCTTGTTGCATCCACAAAAAGACACTAATTCAAACCTAACTTACCTCATAATGATTACATGCCTAGTCTCTAGCCAATGTGCATCAAGCTATCAAAACAAATTGTCAAACTTGTTCTCATATATTATAAGCCAATATCTAAATTATGTTTTCTTCAAAATGTCATTAATAGTACTATTAATTTGACTTAATAACACATCAAACAAACTTGTACATCCTTACAAATATGTCAAAATTGATCATGAAAGAGTTTAATACCATCCAATGTAATAGATATCTTTATAACAAACTTGCCAACATGACAAATTTACCTACGCCATTGTTTTGATTTATTAACTACTCATTATTTTAAATAT
>JARHVA010009474.1:0-32500 GCA_037957365.1 Torreya grandis | reverse complement strand
ATGAATATGGAGTTGTGATGTGCCTTCAAAAAAATATTTTTTTCATTTAAAAAAAAATCTCGTTGTATTCCTACACCTGGTTGTTCACATAAAATAAATTAGTAAATCAATTTATAGTATCTAAGTAACGTCCAATTCCTCTGCCTTTTTATTTCATATTTTAATCGCATGCTCGAGAAACTATAATTATATATTTGAGGACACAAATTGTCCATTTTTTATATGCTCTACTGGTTACTTCATACTTTTATCTTGACACATATCCAAAATATTACAATAGTATTGTATTTTTAAGGCACAAAGTGTCAATTTTGTATATGGTTATGGATCGCAGATATTGATAAGCTTATTTCACATTTTATTTAAGATGAGGGGTTATGTTTTTATGTGGCTTAAATTGTTGTTAGTTGGATATATAAATAGTTGATTATTGTGAATTTAAAACCCATTACATTTTCATTTAAAATTTAGAACTTGTACTCATCAGTTTGTGGGTTAAAGAAATTTATCTTTTTTTATAAGACTATATATTCATGTTTTATTTTTTAAAATTAATTTATATGTTTGTGTGATAAAATTAAATGTATATGTATGAAAGTGGGTTATTTTTTAGAAGAGTTTATTTGGTTTTTTTGGATAGGTAAGAATATGTGTTTATTCTTTATTGATTGAAGATTTTAGAATACTTATTTATTTATAATTTAATTTTTAAATTTTTTGGAGTTATGTATTTGGATTCGGGAGCTTGTACTTAGAAGAGGAAGCTTTGGGAAATATATTTTAGTGTAGGATTATAATGAAATTAGTTGAATGTTTTCAATAAGGAAGTATATACAAAATTAAGAGTAAAATAATTTGATCTACAACAACAATTGACAAAAGAGTAAAGTAATTTATAATTATGAGTGGCTTGCTTCAATGGGAAAAATTATGGAATAATACAATGAAAGCACAATTCACAATATGATTATAAAAGACCAACTACTACCTTCTATATTTAAATCTACGTACCCATGGTTATTGCATAAGGTAACCATATTAAAAATATAGAGAAATGTAATAAAATAATAGGAAAGGTACGTAAGCCACTTGTTGGACACACATATTCATAGACATACTATAGGTTAAGGGATAACATGCCCCTCGACTTCAAAACAACATTTCACTCAATGTTGGATCAACTTTGGATGTTGTTGAAAGAAAGATTTATCATTCCATGTTGCATCTTCATTATTCATAATCTTCCACTTGATCAAATATTCCTTTATCTCTGTAGTTCGTAGTAGTTTTATTTTTTTTGTGTGAAGGATTTTCTCAAGGTCCATAATGACTCTGCCTTCTTAATCTATTTGAGGTAATTCATTATGGGAAGAAAATATCTATCCAATGACCTTATTCATGCAAGATACATGAAATACATGATGTATTTGAGTCGATAAAGATAGCTCTAGATTGTATGCCACACTACCAATTTTCTGCATGATTTGATAAGGGTCATAATACTTAGGAGAAAGTTTGTGATCCTTTTTATGTTGCATGAAATAAATGTGTTTATATCATTGAAAGCATATAAATATCCAATCACCAATATTACAATTCCTCTCACTATGGTGATGATAAACTTGCCACTTCATTCTATTATATGCCATTGCTAAATTCTCTCTTAAACTAGCTAGTACATCATGTTGATGTTGAAGGTGTTCATCAATAGCTCAGAGCTTGTGTTATACCTTCAAATATAAAGTGATGGATGGAGGATGATAGCCATCTAGTGTGAAAATATGTGACAATTTGGAAGAGGTATGGAAGGAAGTGTTGTACCACCATTCTACTAGTAGTAGCTAATAGACCCAACATTTTTGTTTATCTAATATAAAACAATTGAAATACCACTATATGAATTTATTGAAAACCTTTGTTTGCCTAATGATTACCCAAAATTTCAAATAAATTAGTTTAAAAATTACTGGTGAAGATAACATCATAATCACTTACAATGATTTTGGGAGTACCATGCAACTTTTGAATTGTAATGAGAAAATTAATAACAATTATACAAGAAAAAAATCATTATGATAAGGGAAAAAATGAGAATATTTTATGAGCCTGTCCATAACTACCATGATGAAATTTTTAGCTGTAGACCTTGAAAACCTTGTAGTTAAATCTATGGAGAACACTTCCCACCACTAGCCAAGGATGCATAATGCCTACAAAAGACTTGGTGTCTTAATTGTTTCTCCTTTATTCTTTTGAAAAACCATTCATTCTGACAAAAAGAAATTATATCCCTTTTGAGTCCTTCCAAAAAGAAATATTTATTTATTTAATGATATATCTTCAAAAACCCTAAGTTCCCCTCTATTGGAGATGTATGTAGATCCTAAATGATCTTGTGTTTGAGGAAAAAATCCTTGCATAGGTAAAAACTATATTTATACCCTAATGTGTTCCCTTTCCTCTAAATTTTTTTAGAAACACCCACACCATGTTGAAACCCTATAATTTTCCCATTCTGGTCTTGCTTTTCTTAACCAATCTGGTATCTAAATGCTCATTGTGCATAAAAATTTCTCAACTAATTCATCCCTACTAGAAAGTGCATTTGCTACCCTATTCTCTTTCCATTTATTATATACTATTTCAAATTCATATCCCAACATTTTAGTCACCCATTTTTTTCTCTTCTTATGACAAGCATTGTTTCAAAAATTATTTTATACTATCATGATCAGTCTCTACTTGAAAGTTTATACCCATCAGATAAGATCTCCATTGCTAGACTGTATGAAGAATAACATTCATCATTTTCCCATAGATTGGCTTGAGCTTATTTTTACCTTAAGTTGACAATTTTAAAATAAAATGGGTCTTCCCTCTTTCATGAGTATTGTACCCATGACACATCCTTAGTCATCACATTCAACAACAAACCTTTAAAAACATTAGGGTTCACGAAAAATGGAGTCGTACGCATACCCTTTTTCAGCTTCTAAAATGCACTAGTAGCTAGTTCAATCCACTAGAAGGGATATTTATTCAATTAGGTTTTGAGTGAAGCTGCTATCCTAACATAAATTCTTAAAAATCTATAATAGTACCCTGTGAGCCCCAAAAATCCATGAAGGTTCTTGAGGGTCTTTGGCACTTGCCACTCTGTCATAGCTTTAATCTTTTTAGGGTTGACTTTGACTGATTCATATGAAATAATATGACCCAAGTACTCTACCTCATGGAATCCAAAATAACATTTAAAATGTTTTTCATAAATTTGTTGATGTTCCAAAACTAATAGTACATTTTTTACATGCTCCATATATTCTTCCAATGTTTTGATGTATATTAGGATATCATCAAAAAAACCAATACAAACTTACATAAAAAACATTGAAAACAATATTCATCAAAATCAAAAATGTAGATGGTGCATTTGTGAAACTAAAATGCATGAACATAAACTCATAATGGAATTCATGTGTTTTGAAAGTTTTTAAAGAATATCCTCATCTCTAATCTAAATTTTATGATACCTAGAATGAATGTCTAATTTTTTAAACTAAACATCACCATGTAATTCATCTATCAAATTATCAATTACTAGAAATAAGAAACCTATCTTCGATGGTGTACTTATTGAGTTCTTTGTAGTCAGGGGACATCCTCCAAGTGTCATCATTATTTCACACCATGATCACTAGAGATGAATATTTTCCTTGCCTATGTTAGATAACACATGCCTCCAACATTTCATGTACCATATTTTTTATTTCACTTTTCTGGCAATATGGATATGTATATGGTACAATGTTTAGTGGTGTACTACATAAAATCAATATGATGGCATGATCATGTTCTCTACTTGGTGGTATACCTTTTCACATGGCATCAAAAAATGTTAGGTGTTTATCAAGAATAATTTATAAATTGGGATGTGTAGACACATTTGATAGATAAAATTATATGGAGAAAATTTGTGCTACAAATCCTTCATCCCTTTTAAAATAATCTTTGTCATATAATGGGAGCTAACTGATTGGGGATATTTTACCCATAATCCTTGTAATTTAAAATTCTAACCTTTAGAATGAAATTACATGAACATTTCTTATAAATCCATAAATATTTTTCCCAAAGTCATGAGCCATTGTAATCCCAAAATAATGTCAGTTCCACCTATGGGAATAGAAAAAATAGGAGAATTAAGCAGGTAGTTCCCCACAGTAATCTTAATACTGTGGCATTTCCTAAAATAGTTGATTGTACCACCTTTTGTAATCATTACTTGAAATTATGAACCTTGATAAATAAAATAATTCAAATGAGTAGCCAACCTAATTTTGATAAAATTATGTGTAATACCCAAGTTAATCAACATCGTCACCTTTTATTTCTTAATGAAGCCTACCACTTTAAGAATTGGAGGAGTTCTTATATATAATAGGTCATAATGAAAGATAGTAGGGTGAGAATATTCATATTCTTCCTCCGATTATTCTATATCAACACCTCATGTCTCATCATCATCTTCATTAGCTCCTTCAGTGTAGAAAAATTTATTTTTGGCCCATTTATTCCCTTTATTCTATTTAATGTTTTTGGTTCCCATTTGTACACCTCTCTAATCTAACATTGCACACTTGAAGGAAATGGAAAACAGTGATGAGAAACCTACTAGAATGTCATTGTAGTTGGGGGAGGGTTTAATGTCAAGAATGAACTAGACTAAAGAAAATGATTTAGAGGCACCTACAAAGGGTATGGTTAGGTTCCTGCTACTTTTGGCTCTACCTGAACCAAGGTGAGAGGACCTATTGGGTAGTTCAATCACATGGAAAGATTATGTAATTAAATATTCATGGGGATTATTAGTAGAAGGGAACATAAATTTGACTATAACAAAACCAAACTTGATCACACCACCCAGTAAGGGTTATCATATAGAATAAGCAAATGTTCTAGGCAAAACACAAGCTATTAAAGACAGATATGAATGTGATTGAAACCTTCATCTGAAAATAATATTCAAAAACACAAGGGATAAAAGAGAGATTTCAATGTTGGGCTTCGAAGTACAAAATGTAGACACATGTTAAGTATGCAATATTTCATGCATCTATAGGGAAAATAACACTTATAGTATGCAAAGGGTGTGTTAAATGTAGGGTAGGACAGGGTAGGATAGTTAATTTGTGAAAAATGGATGTATTTTGTACATTCAAACATTCATAACATTGTTTCCATACAAAAATGTAGAAAAACTCAAATGCAAGTTTAGGGGAACTACCAAGATTAATATGAAGTTGTTGGTACCAATGAACTACAAATACCCAAATGATACTTGAAATCCTAAAAAATACACTGAAACTAGAATATCACATGCTTTTTATCATCCAAATCCATAAACCTAGGGTTCCCTAACAAGATATTTAGTAACATATTTTAAAATAATGCAAAAAGGGTTTTATAACTCAGATCTATTCCCAAAATGATAAGCAATAGTGAACATAAACCCTTATATCCAATTAACAATACTTGAAAAACACATTATTTCACTTCATCAAAAGGAAATAGCAAGAACCATAGGTATTTTCATTAACTAGAAGGAAAATGTTAAATAAATCAATGTTTCAAAATGTTGCCATGGGGACAAGCATGGTGGATTTGCTCTATATTAGATAGGGGAGTTATATAGAAATGCTTTTGGAGCTTACTAATGACTGTATAGCTACAACCACCTTAGTAAGAGAGACAAATGCACACATAGTAATAATCCTAAAAGGTGAAGAGCATATACTAAGAAAAACATAGACCAACACTATGACCAACACAATGGCCAACCAGCCTCAATAATAGAGGAGAATCCCTATATTTATACATTTTAATCCTTTAAATCCAGGAATGAGGTTTACCTATTTTCAAAAGTGCAAAACACCCCTCCAAGTTCTGCCAAAATGCTCCCAACTGGAGAAAATTCTTTGTCACACCTAAAATATTCATGTATTTGTAAGGAAAAATATTCCTCCCATTGCCTCTACAATACATGATGGAAAATTTCAACAACCCATTGCTTCATTTTCTTGTAAATACATTTCACATGAGTTGGAAAGATAATATTCATGGTGTAGGTCAAAAAACCATTGTCTTCATGTTCAATTACTTGAAGATGCCTTGAACCACATTCTCATATAGCTAGAATCTCTTACACTTGCAATGATTGCTTGGGGATATTCTAGATCCATGCCTGTTTGAGTAATCTTCCTTGGAGTGGTCCAACTCGATCTTGAAAACCTATAATTTCTCTCCCATGGAGTATCTTGGGAAAATAAATAGAATGAAAATATAATAAATTAGGTTTATTTCACCCTTTTTACTTTTTTGCTCTAAACTTGCATTCTCACCTTTTACAACTTTCACTTTTATTATTTTGAAAATTTGCCCTTTTTCACTTTTCAATACTCACATTTTCCTTTTTTACAAATTTGATTTTTTGGTATATTCTTCCATATTTCATTTTTAATGCATAAATGAACTATTTGTACTTTTCACCTTTTGGGGGAGTCCTAGTTATTTTATGCAAATTTGCACCAAGTGCAATTTGCATGGTACTTTTCCCACTCACATATCCCTTTGCATCTAATGGAATCCAAATATGGGATTGCACTTTACACTTTACACATTGTGTTGGTGCAAAATGCAAGTCAATCTCCTAGCCCTGCCAAACTTTGTTTTCTCTTTACTTCTTCAGAATGCGAAACTACAAGATCACTTTGCACATTGCACCTTGAGATGGTGCAAAGCGCATGTCGACCTCCAATTTCTATCATACTACTCTTTTTTACCTTTTTTACTAAATATGGAGCTTCCCAAGCATTTTTCATGATGCATTTGGTGTAATTTAGGATTTTGCATTTTTGCACAGTGTACTTCCCACTAAATTTTTCTTGGGAGTTTGGGGCCTCTTCTACACCTCTGGGAAACTTGTAATTTTTTAATTTTTACACCATTACTCCAGCAACCTAGTCTAACAAATCACCCTCTACCAATTTCTTAGTTTTCCTTTAAACACCACTACATTCCTTAAATCTATACAAAATTAGAGCTTACAACCTTGCCCAAACCTTCTCTAACTCTAACTCATTGATAAATGGATTTAGTAGTCGATTTATCCTAGACTACATTTATTATGTGCCATGGAATGCTTTCACCGTTATTTCCATATATCCATGATTTTGATGATCAAGATAATAATGTATTGTGGTAAAACTTCATGTTGTCATTAGACTATAGATGGGTATGGGAAAACCACCATAACAAGATAATGTTTAACTACTTAAATTTTCATCTATTATACCCAATTTTCATCACTAGATCATTGAACTAATGGCACCATAATGAAATGAGATTCAAATATTTTTTTCCTTCAATGGCATCCTCACATGATGATTTGTAAGCACACACTCATATTTTAAAATATTATGTAATCTCCATTCATGTCTGTAAACCCTTTTGACTTTTTGTGCTCATTATTCATGCTTAGTCTTGTGGAATCTATAAGCATGGGAGAAATTGCACATTCCACATTGTCAAGTGTAAATTACAGATTTGGCACCCATCCCCATCAAGTCTCTTGATTATGAATTTACACACCAACATTTTCACCTTTTCCAAATTGCATTTAATTGCTTAGATTCCCAATCTAATTCCATGGTGCCAAGTGCACCATCTCTTATTCAAAGTTATATTCAAGTTAAATTTCCTCATTAGGTTCATTTTACTTGTCTTTCCTAGCCATGGGACATGGGGATCATGCAACAGTTTTCACATAGTTTGTGCAAACTGCACATCACATTCCTTATTCTACCAATTTGTCATTTTTCCTTCTTTGTGGGATTCATTGTACCCATTTGCACTTTTCATAACATTAAGTCAACATGTAGTCATCAATAAAAGTTCCACTATGTTTCTCATGCTTATAATCCCATTGGCCCTTGTCACATTCTCCTTTTTGGGATGTGGAGGTTCATCAACATATCACACTTTGCACCTTGTTTTGGTGTAAAGTGCATTTCAACGTCCCAATTTTGTCATGTCTTATTCCTTTTCTTTATCGCTCATAAGAACATTATACATGTTTTACACTTATGGAAAAATTCACTATACAAGTTTACACTTTGTGGTCAGTGTATAGTTTGACTCAACACCTATGTGATTCTTCTCTTCAACAACACATTCTCTTTTCAAACTAAAATCTCACTTTTCTTTCTTTGATACAAATTTTGATGCGTAGAAGGGCTCTTTCATATTTTGGTGATTAAATACTTGAGATTTTTCTAATGTGGAAAACCCCCATTATGGCATGGCTAAAAGTGTTGTTGCATTCTTTCTCAGTAAATGGTTTTGGTTTCATAGTTCATAATATATAACCAACATTGGCTCTCACCCAAGGATGTACACCCCCATCGAGTGTGCAAAGAACCCCAGAACACAAGACCAGTTGCCAATCCATTAGGCCACAGTGTCAAGATTTAGAAACTTGTTGAAAAATATTCATAGAGGCTCAAAAAACATGGTAGACTGATAAAAATAGATTAGGACGATATAAAAATAAACACATGATAAAAAAACATGAAAGGAGACTATACAAGCAATGCCCAAAGCAAAGGGGAAATAAAGTAATAACACACTATACAATATAATACATTATTCATACTAAATTGAGGAAATGATTTGGATGCTTTCCATTTCCTAGAGACTCCATAATTCTACCATCCCTTAGTCTCTTGAAACTTTCTAGTAATTTGGTAGCCAAGATGAAGTAAAATAATCTCTGCACATGCCTAAAGGTATTGATGCTAAGCTCTAATAAGATGACACATTTAAGAAAATCCTCTCTACAAGGTCTCATATTTGGATAATACAAAGCTAAAATATTCTGGTACTCCTTCAATAGTTGCAAAATAAATCTTCTTAGTTGAGTACTAAGCTGGAGTGCATCGAGATTAGCAATGTCAATTATGCACTTGAATTATTGCTTGAAAGGGAACTAGAAAAATTCATCCTTAGGGACATGGAAAATAACCCCTTCTTCATCAAATGACATTCTCCAAATATCACCTTCATTTTCAAACCCAACATCAAGAACAACTAGTTACAAAATAATGTCCACACTCCCAATAGAGTCACTGAATTCTACATTCACATCCAGTACTTTTATTAGATCACACTATGAATCTTCAATTACACCATGATTGGGTAACCCATTTACTTGTGTTGTCCTATCATCACAAAAAAATTCACATGTTGGGACACATAACCTATTGATTGAAATGAAAAATTAATCTACATTAGTAGCATTCATCATTTTTGTGGAGGCATAAAACATACATGGGGAGTCTTGATAATTGAACATCATAATCTCATCATCACCATCAAACATAGTGTTAGGTGTGGATCTTAATTATTTTCCAGGATTAGAGGTTAAAATTTTGATGTCATTTCATCCCAATTTAGATCCCATTATTTTAATCCCTCATGATATGAGGGGGTGCAACCTATCAAGGGTTTGAGGACAACGACCCCAAAGCAAATTTTTTTTATTAAAATTATCTTGTAAAATTTTAATTTTGTAGTCAATCTGGGCCATTGATTAAAGTTTTTGTATCTAATGGTAGAGGTTATGTTTACATGTTTTTCACCCTAAAATGTACTGATATATGGATAAGATGTATGATGGTGTTTGACGATGAAAAATTGGTGCATAGAGTGGAGGTGGAAAAGGTAGATAGATGTAACAGGGTTTGTTATAGTATTTTGTTTCTCCATTGTATTGATGGAAATAATATACTGGACAAGTTTGGTGGATGTAGCCCATTTTGGGTGAACCATGTTCAATCTAGCATCTCCTGTTATGTGCATGTTTATGTTCATTTTTTGAGCGTTTGATTAATTTTTTCACAGATTCTCTTATATGTGATCTGGAAATAGATCAAGGTTTTAATTTATCCTAAAAGTGGTATCAAATCAAAGGTTTTTTTCATAATTTTAAATCATAGGAAGAAAAGGGTTTGACATCAAGTGGGAGATATGGTGGATGAAAATAAATCTAAGGTGGAATTTTCAATGGAAAAAACTTTGGATTGTAGAAGATGTAGATGGAGGATTATCTTTACTAGAAGGACCTCTATTTGTCATTGGGAGGGCAAGCCAAGAATCCATCAATAATGTCAAATGAAGATTGGGAACTATTGGATTGAAAAATGCTTGGAACCATAGGGTTGTGACTTGCATCTTCTATAACATTCAACATATCACAAGAAAAGACAACATAAGGTCGTATGAGTGCATTAGGCAAGTTATATGAAAAACCCCATACACCAAATAAAATATTTTTGATGAAAATTTTGTTTAATATAAAAATGCCTAAAAATAGTTCAATAACATATCATTTAAATGACTTTAAAATGGTTACTATTTAGTTACACTCCATAAATATTGACTTTGATGATGAAGTTAGGGATCTTCTTATTCTTTGTTCCTTCCATGAAAGCTAGAATAACTTGGTAATGGCAGTAAGCAAATCTATGTCTAACAATGCCAAACTCAAGTTTGAAGATATGGTGGGTATTATCCTAAGCAAGGAAATGTGAAATAAAAGCACAAGTGAAACATCCATATCTAAAAATGTATTAACATTGAATAACAGAGGAAGGAAAAAGAATAAAGGAAGAGGAAACTATGGAAAATCAAAAGGGGGTGCAAGATCTAAATCACGAGGCAAGATGGAATGTTGGATCTATGGCAAACCAGGACACATAAAGAAAGAATGTTTGTTTTGAAATAAAAAATTTGGTAACAACCAACAAGAAGGTAATAGAGAATAAAATGTAGCATGTGATGTATTACAAGATGATTTTATACTTTCTTTGGATAATATCGTTGAATCCTGGGTTTTAGATTTAGGTGGTTCTTTTCAAGTGTTTTATCTTTTCAAGAAATTAATTGGTTTAATTACTAATTAAATAAAAGGTCTAAATATATTCAATCATTAAATAAATATTCTTTGATTAACCTATTGATTTGTGGAAATAACCAATATTTTACCTTTTTCTAAAAATAGCAATAGGAAAGATAATATTCAACTTAGATTATTTTTTATTATTTTGGACTTAGATGAATTATGATACTAGAGGAGAAAGATTGGGAAAATGGCCTATAAAATTTGTTTTTGAGGTGGACAGTAGCACCGTAATGTGGATACATTGCTATCCAATGCTATAGTCCTTCGGTGCTAGTGTACTGAGGGTAAGAGCTTTCTAGTTTTTGTTCAGAATGTCTCTGTTACCCTGTCACTAAAATTTTAGGGTTTGGGACCTCACTGTGATCGTTGTGTGCCTAATTCAATATTTGATCCTCTTAGGAGCTCCTGGTACTTGAACGTGAATGTAAACTTGGGAAAAGTGAGGGGGGTGGTTAGTTTGTAAAATATATGCTATATGTACTTCACATCCCATGTGTGGGCATGCTACCTATATTACCAATACTCCGAAGAGGGATCAAGCTAATGTAGTTCTTCCATTGAAGTGATTGGTTCTAATAATATGTGATGTATAAAACTACATATGAAACTATATGTGATTTGGATGACTAGGGACTAGTTTGAACTCTTGAATGAGATTGGAATAGTCTTGGAAGGCTATATGCAGAGAAATAGGGAAGAATGCGTAAGTGTAATTCCTTGTAAGATTACTTATTTCCTGTCAATGAGTGCCAACCCTTCTAAATGGACAAAAATGGTATTTTATAGGGAAATTGATGTTCATGGGTTAGATGAACTTGTATTAGGATGACAACGGAAAAGATAAGGATTTAGGAAAATTTGACCATTTGACTCTAAAGTAGATTTGGACTATAATGCCAGAAACATGACACCCTGGGTTTTAATGCTAATGTCTAAATTTGGTGCTAATGTCCTAGAAGGATGAGACCTAAGGGGATGGATCTGGGTTTGAGAAGGCTACTTGGGTCTTAAAAATCTATGTTTGGGAAGTTATGTATGACTAGGAATTAGTGAAAACCTAGCTAAGAAGGGTTGTGTGAGCAAGAGAGAGGACCTATAGGTTAGGTGATATTAACCATGCCTAAGTCATCCAATTTTCCATTGTATATGAATACATTTGTCCCCGCCCACCCGACCCCATTTATTTTAGTGATGAAACAAAGTGAAATACTAGGATAAAGGAAAAATAAAATCATACATGAACTTACCTGTTAAGGGAGAATCTCATGAAGCTTGTGTGATGTTGTATGCGCGTAGAGAGAGGATAATGTGAAGTGATAATCTGAAAATGAAAACATAGAGTAGATTAGTTCTTATTAGATACACTATATCTAAAATAAGAATGTATAAAATCTAAGTAAGGATAGAGAAAGGAACTAATACACTCACCAGGTACATGAACCAATACCAAATCTATTGTTATGCTAAGTAAAGATGAGTAATTCTAGATTTCTAAGTGATACTATACCAAAATTTATATCATGAATGGAGCTAAGTTCTCAGTTCCTCAAAAAATTGGCTCAAGAATGTAAAAGTTTTCCCTTTAGCTCCATCATCACCCACTAAGTGAGGCAAGGTGATCCTACATGTGATAATCAATGTCTAAACTATGTGTTCAATCCCTTTGAATAATTACCTCAAGAATACAAAGGTTAGCTAGACCTTTAGCTCCATCGTTTCCCCATGATGTGAAAATCGTGAAGTAATATTGCTATAGAATGGATGTCATATGAGATGGATCCTAAAACCCATGAATTTACTATGATCTGACAATGTGTTGTGGACATCCTGAATGTAAATTGGAAACTAGGCCACACTTGGCCATTTCAAAAGATGGAGGTTAGGATTATATGAAATCCACTTTGAAACTAATGTAATAGGATTATATGGAATCCAACTCAGTAACTCAAGTACTCAAAAATCTAAAATTGTAATAAATTTTAACTTGAATGTGATGCCAACCACCTGTAGATGGAGTAAGGGACACAACTATTGAGAATGTCTAGAATAAACTAAACATAGAAGTGAGAAAGAAGATCAATGTACCATTCACATGTCTACCAATCATTAATGTCTAGAACATGTATTTTTATCTAGAAGTTATGACAACATCCCAATCTAAATTAGAAGTGAGAACCATCATGTTGCACATGATAAACCCCCTGTATGTGACAAAATTGTATTTGAAAGTACTGAATTTAACTGATCTGAAAGTGAAAAAACTATCCCTGAACTAAACTATTTGCCTGGATAGAAGAACTAAAATGTGAACACCCCTATTTTTGGTACTACTATCCATTTTTTGTGTTATTTTCCTATGTGAAATCTGACTACTGATATGAAACTGTGACTATTTTACTATTCTATTTTGATCAGTTTGACCTCTGGATTTTATGTTGAGTGTTTTGAATGTTGTTGTTTTGACTATTGGGAGCTTTAGTCTCTATGATAAACTCCTATTTGATGCCCCCTATTTTTCGGGTAGGAATGATGAATTTGTAATGACTTACCTCAGAAGAAAAAGAGTCTTTCAAGTGTGTTAATTTTTATAGATATAACATTTATATTTTGATCAGATGTTTTTGGGATATAACAATGTTTGTATTTGATAGATTATGAGATCAATACTGGTATGCCTGGATAGATATAACAATGTATAATCATGTGCATGATACTAAACTAGATTTTCAAAATTTAGATGTTAGTTGTTATTTGGATGGATTAAGCATGATGTCCATCATGACATCCAAGAAATAAAGGTAAATGCATCATATTGATCATGGCATTACACATATTTGAAGATTCAAATAATAAAATAAGCACACAAAGAAAGAAGAAAGAAGCACACAAGAGAGTGGAGAAGGGGCCATGAAAACAAGGGACATGGGCACATGCCACTCAAACTAGAAGACAAGCAATGACATATTTGGATATCACTACACACACTCCAAAGAGATCCAGTGAAGCATGGTAATGTATAAAATTGACATACAATAGCATGAAACAAAAAATTTAAGTCCTAACATGATAGTAATAATGCAAAACATGAAGGATGCATATAATCGAAAAAAATTAGTGTTTTAATATATTTGAATGTTTTTATATTTTTAAATATTTAAATCTATGTACAAGTAAGCTAGGGGAAAAAATTCTAACTGATGAGTCTCAGATGAGACTCCTTGTCATGGTATCTTGTGTCAAATAATTGTATCGTGAGTGATCGTGAGACATAAGTGTATGTCTAAGACTGTGAATCTACTATGTGTGTATGAAATAACTACTCTAAAATCTCTAAAGTGGAAACCAAATGTGGTTTCTCATTGTAACTCTGAGAAGTGAAGCAACTATAGGGCTCATAGGGACCCATCTCAAAGTAGGAGAATGATCTCTCAGATCAGGTGTTCTTTGTGTATTTATATTATATCTCAATATAACTGCTCGAGGTGTGAATACTATAGATATAATTTTTTTATAATCTTGTATCTATGGGGCTGTATGAACCTATTGTATTGGTGATGAGTGTCATGCCTATGGATAGATCTAAAGTGGAAGTGGAACTTAAACTAGAGAAGAAACTGAAATTAGTGACAAAAATATTACTAGTGACTACAATTTTAGTAGATGGATCTAAAGTGGGTAGTGGTGACTCATATGGAACTCTATTGACTGTAATAACCTGATTGATGTGAATGAATTTCATTCATCTATGAACTGTAGAGGGTACTAATCAATTTTTTTGAATCCATGAGCAACCAAGTAACATATCAAAAACTCCTAGACTGGGCACTATAGTGAAATGTGTGGTCACATGTGTGGGATCAACCTGTAGAGGAAGTGTAATCTCACCCAATAAACTATGTATGTGCCAAATGAACCCATTGATAACTCTATTTGTAGGAGTGATATCCTATTCTAAATAACCTAACTACTGCAATAATGTAATGGTACACATGTTGACATTGGAACCATTATCGATAAGAACATAGTGAATGGGTTGATTATGAATATGTGCCCCAATAAAAAGTGCATTTTAATCTGAATCATCATCTACAATTTCCTGGTCTGAGAATGATATATAAGTTCTATCTGGAACTCTAGACTCATACACACCAATCATACCACTCAAAGTAAGTGACTCAACTGAAGATGCCTAGTATCTATTAGGTGGAGGATGTTCATGGTATGCATGGTAAATACATGATGTGTGCCCTTTATCTTATTTATAATTTTGTGAAAATGGATCTAAGAAGATTTTCAAATCTTTATCTTGTGTTGGATTTACTTTTGGAGGCTCAATTGAAGTGCCCAGATCAAGTAGATTATCGTCTATCAAGTCCTGTATCTTATGTCACAAAATGATGCATCTATTTGTAGTGTGTCCTAGTGCCCTATGAAAATAAAAAAATTCTTGCTGATCATATCCTCATGGAAGAGTTTTTTTTATCTGATTCTTGAATAAGAGGAAGGGATATGATGTTACATTCTAATAATTATTCTAAAACCGTAGATGGAAAAATTGGTAAATTGGTGAACGCACGATGAGGTGGTGTTGATAAAACCACACATTGAGGTGACTCTGAAGCTAAATTGATTTTTTTTTATTCTAATTATTGTTGTCACTAAGTATGACCTTGTACGGGACTTTATTATTACTCTTATTGGTTGTGTTTGTGATACCCAAATGCTTTAGTTTATCCATTGAAATTAGCTTGACTTCTCATTCCTTTAGTATATGACATAATTTAGTGAAGGAAGAGAATATTTTTAACATGACTGATTCATGAAGTGGTAGAAGAAGGATATATTTGAATATATCCTATAATTCCTAATCTACCATGGGGCTAGTCATCTTAGCCAAGATGGTCTTCTACCAAAGAACATAGTCTATGAGGTGCTCATTAGGTTTCTATTTCTATTATTAAATCTATGCATATGAAACCTTATCTACAATGTTGATTCTAAAATGTGCTAGGAACATATCTGCTAAGAGATTAATATTTGTGACCGATTGATTCGATAGACTATAAAACCATTATAGTACATAATCCTTTAATCTCTGTGGAAATAACTTGTTAAGTAACCAATCATTGGGGTACATAATCCAAGCATGCTATGTGAAATTCTCTCAATTGTGTCTTTAGATCACCCTTGCCATCATATAGAGTAATCTTGGATTAACCAAAACTTGGTGGCAAGGGTGTAGAAGCAATATGACTTACCAATGATATATGCAGTAAATCAAAAGAATCCAATGCCTGTGTAGGTCTAGGAGTACCTTTCTCAAGATGTTGCACATTAGATTGAAGAGATATTATATCTTACACAAGGGATCCCACATCAAGAGATAGGGATGTACTAGTTGTAGCTAGTGGCATAAAATAAGTTGGGTTGTTATAGGGGGTTGTTGTGACATAGTTTCCCTTGTAGTGTCATTTGCAACTAGCTACTTTGTGGGACTAGAAGACTCAACCTATTTATCTTTTTTTTATTTTCATGATGGACATAAAGATTAGTGTATGGTCTTTGGGTTGTTCTCTGAGTTTATCTCTAAAATGTTTTAAAACCAAATCTTTATCTAAAGCCACTTCATTGTTAATAACTAGTGGAAGTGGATCAGTATCCTAGTGTGGTGGAGCATGAGCATCAATGTGTACATTATCATTTTCATTTTCATATTTCTCATTATCAAAATTATCTTCATTAAAATTGGTGTAATCTAGATGTGTATGATTTATAACAGAGACCTATTATGGTTGTCTATCCATAGTATTTTATCTAGTTGAAGGGATCTAGTTAAATTTATGAGGGTTGCCACTAAGTTTTGCACTTCATCTTAAAGGAAGAGATGTAAATAACATAGGTGGCATAAGAAAAAAAATTAGATGATAGTATCAAAAATTAAATTGATATAATATAAGCAAGGAACTGGAATATGCATGAAAAGGATACAGAACTCCAAAACATATAAGGTGATATCTCAACAAGCAAAAAGGACTTAGTACATGTAACTAGGGATGTTTCAAAAATATTTGTGAAAAATACTATGAATTTTTGAACTTGAAATTTATTTTTGAGTTTGATATGCAACTAAAATTTTAAAAAATAATGAGAAAAGTACAAAAAAATAATTGAGAATGTATTTGATAGAACTAGGGTTTTCAATGAATTTTTTCAAAATTAGCGCAGTGATTCAAAAAAGATTAGAAAATTTGTAGTTTTAATTTTGAAAAATTAAGGAAAAATCTAAAAATACTCATAAAATAGTAATATATTTTTCCTATCAGTTTGAAACTGATTTTGTACAAAAAGGACCTAGTATGTGCAAACTAGGGTTTGAGTGAATTTGCTGAAAATATTAAAATTAAATTTTAGTATTTTTTATTTTAAAATTTAGGAAAATTTAGGAAAATATAGAAAAAAATCATAAATAATTATCCCTAGGTTTTCTAGGGTTTTTGTGAAAATTTTGAAGTAAGTTGGGTTCACCAAATGTTTTATAATTTTAATAAATTAATTGGTTTAATTCCTAATTATATAAAGGGTCTAAGTATAGTAAATTGGTAAATAAATATCCTTTGATTAACCTACTGATTTGTGGAAATAGGTGGTATTTTACATTTTTCTAAATATAGCAATAAGAAAGAAAATATTTAACTTAGCTTATATTTGACTATTTTGGACTGAGATGAAGTTTGATACTAGAGGATCAGAACTCAAAAACAAGCTAGAATAGGCCTATAAATTACATTTATGAGTTGGACAGTAGCACCGTAAAGTGGACAGCGTATTATCTAGTGCTATAGTCCTTCTCTAGTACTAGTGTCCTAAGGGTAAGAGCTTTTTGGATTATGCTTAAAATGTTTGTGTTACCCTATCACTAAAATTTTAAGGTCTATGACCTCACAGAGCTCATTGTGCATTTATTTCAATCTTTGATCCTCTTAGGAGCTCGTGGTACATGAACTTGAATGTAAACTTGGGAAAAGACAGGGGGATTAGTGTGTAAAAGATATGGTAGATGTAATTCACACCTCGTGTGTGGGAATGATACCAACATACCAATAATCTGAAGAGGGATCAAGCTAATGTAGTTCTCCAATTGAAGTGCTTGGTGCAAATACTCTATGATGCATACAACTAGATAAAAAAATTAGATGTACTTTGGTGACTAGGGTCTAGTTTGAATGCTGAAATGAGCTTGGAATAATCTTGGAAGGTTGTATGCAGAGAAATAGAAAA
Source organism: Torreya grandis (assembly GCA_037957365.1). Classification (NCBI taxonomy): domain Eukaryota; kingdom Viridiplantae; phylum Streptophyta; class Pinopsida; order Cupressales; family Taxaceae; genus Torreya; species Torreya grandis. The sequence goes on along the minus strand of JARHVA010009474.1, from coordinate 14,205 downwards.
GAGTGCTTAAGTGTAATTGCTTATATGCTTGATTCTTTCCTGTGAATGAGTGCTAACCCTTCTAAATGGATATTGAATCGCCTTTTATAAGAAAATTGATGTTCATGGGTTAGATGATCTTGTATTAGGCTGATAGGGGGAAATATAATGATTTAATAAAATATGACCATTTGAGGCTAAAGTGGATTTCGATAATAGCATCAAAAATAGGACACCCTAGGTTTTGGTGCTAGTGTCCATCTTTGGCACTAATTTCCTAGAAGGATGAGACCTAAGAGGATGGATATGTTTTTGAGAAGGTTGTCTGGGTCTCAAAAATATGTCTGGGAAGCTATAAATGATTGGGAATCAGTGAAAACCTAGCTGAGAAGGGTTGTGTGAGCAAGAGAGAGGACCTATAGGTTAGGTGCTATTAGCCATGCCTAAGGCATCCAATTTCACATTTATATGACTACATCATACTACCCCTCATAGACATTATTTTATAAATTATGCTCAAAGTAATTATGGGAATGTTTACCTTAGTGATGATTAACCTTTTAATGTTTTTGGAAAAGGAAGTGTTTAGGTTAAATTAAAAATTGGAAACACTTAGGTGCTAAAGGATGTCAAGAATATTCCAAGCTTGAGGAAAATTTTGATCTCTGTAGGGTAGTTGGGTAGTGAGGGTTGTATGGTCACATTTATAGTGGAATCATGGAAGGTCACAAAGGGTTCTTTGGTGGTTGAAAAAGGTAAGAAAGTAAGAATTTTATATTTCTCTATAGATAATATTAATTCATCTTGTGTTATAGTTTCTATAATTAAAGATGCAGCTTTGTGGCATTACAGACTTGACCACATAGGTGAAAAAGGAATGAATACCCTACATGCAAATGATAAACTACCAGGTTTGAAATAATTAGATCTAAACATTTGTGAGAAATTTGTATATAGGAAATAAAAATATGTGATGTTTTTTAGGGTTGGACTATCTAGGAAGGAGCATACGTTAGAGCTTTTGCATACGAATGTATGGGGGCCAACTCATGTATCTTCACTTGGTGGATCAAATTATTATGTTACTTTTATTGATGATGCAATTAGTAAGGTTTGGGTATACTGTATAAAAATGAAGTCATATGTTTTTGATATATTCAAGAAATAGAAAGCTTTAGTTGAAAATGAAATAGGTTTAAAACTAAAATTTATTAGATCAGATAATGAAGGTGAGTATTTTAGTAATGATTTTATCAATTACTATTCAAAAAGTGGAATTCATAGATAGAAAATAGTTCTAGGAACAACACAATAAAATGGTTTTTCATAAGGAATGAATAGGACTATTATGGAGTGTGTCAAATGGATGAGATTGCTTGTAGGCTTGCCTTTATAGTTTTGGGTAGATGTTGTAACTACAACAATTTATCTAATAAATAGAGGATCTATAAGTGATTTGGGTGGTGGAATACAAGAGGAGTCATGGACTAGAAAGAAGGTAGATTATTCTTTTCTAAGAGTTTTTGGTTGTGAGGAATTTTATTATATTGACAAAGACCATAGGAATAAGTTAGAAGCTAAGTACTAGAAATGCACATTTATTGTTTATGGAACTGATGACTTTGGATTTCCATGAAATGTAAATTTATTGGTTATGGAACTGATGACTTTGGATTTCAGTTGTGGAATATGGAAGATAAAAAAATAATCAGGAGTAGAGATGTTATGTTCCATGAAAAAGTCATGTACAGGGACCAGTTGTAGGAAAAGCAAAAAAAATAATTCAAAAAAGAATATAAAATATTTGAAGACGTTACAGAAAAACATGTCTCAAAGTTTCTTGATCGAAATGTGGAATAGGAACAGGAACCTCAAACCCCTGTTAGAAGATCTAAAAGAGTAAGTAGACCACCTAATCATTTTTCTCATTCTTTATATTATGTATTACTTATTGATGGTGGTAAGCTATAAATATATGAAGAAGTAGTGCATATTGATGCCAAGGATATGTGGGAGTAAGCTATGAATGAAGAGTATGATTCTTCAATATAAAATTAGACATGGGATTTGGTAGAGCTTCCCAAAGGAAATAAGGCATTATAGAAAAAATGGGTATACAGGATAAAGGAGGAAGATGTAGTTAAAATTAAATTCAAGACTGTAACGGTGGTTAAAATTTTTTCATAGAAAAGAGGTATATATTTTTATGAAATATTTTATCCAATTGCTAAACTGACTTCAATTTGAACTGTTTTGAGCTTAGTAGCTATTGAAGATTTATAGTTAGATGTGAATATTACTTTTTCTCACGGGGATTTGAAAGAAAAAATATACATGGAGAAACCAAAAGATTATGAAGTTAATGGTAAAGATAATTTGGTGTGAAAATTAATGAAGAACTTGTATGGCCTGAAACAAGCTCTAAGATAATGGTATAATAAGTTTGATAGTTTTATGATGGAACATGGTTATTCTAGATGTCATTCAGACCATTGTGTATATTTTAAAATATTTTAAAATAGTATCTATACTATTTTACTTTTATATGTAGATGTTATGATTGTAGATGGTTCCAACATGCACAATATTGATGTATTCGAGAAACAGTTAAGTGATTGATTTTATATGAAGGATCTAGGTGCTGCTAAACAAACCCTTGGTATGAGGATAACTAGAGATAGAGAGAATAGGAAGATATAATTATCATAGGGAGATTACATCAAAAAAATCTTGGAAATATTTAATATGTAAGAAGCAAAATTAGTTGAGCCACCTTTGGTTGCACACTTCAAATTAACAAAGAAACAATGTCCTAAAACACAAGAAAAAAGGAACCTAATGTCTAAAATTTCATACTCATCAGTAGTTGGTAGTTTAATGTATACAATGGTGTGTATGAGGCCAGACATTACACATGCAGTTGGAGTGGTGAGTAGGTTCATGAGTGATCCAGGAAAGGAGCATTAGAAGGTAGTAAAATTGATCCTTCATTACTTAAGAGGGACCATAGATACAATGTTAAGTTATGGTGGATCAGATGTTACATTACAGGGATATGTTGACTCAGATACAATGTTAAGTTATGGTGTATTAGATGTTACATTAAAGGGATATTTTGACTCAGATATGATAGGTTACTTACATGGTAGAAGAAGCACTATAGGGTATGTGTTTACAATAGGTGGTATAATAGTTACTTGGGTATCACGTTTATAGAAGGTTATGACACTTTCAACCACAAATGCTAAGTATGGTTCTGCTACAAAATAAAGCAAGGAAATAATTTGGTTATAGAGGTTGATGGAAGAATTAAGACATAGTCAAGAAAGATATACACTATATAGTGATAGTTATAGTGCAACCAATCTAGAAAAATATTCAGCATTTCACTCCAAGGAAAAACACATTCAATTTTTATATCATTTCATTCATTTAGAGATAGAGGAAGAGCAACCAAAATTGGAGAAGATACATACCAGTAAAAATATTGTGGATATGATGACCAAGGTAGTTATGAGAGATATGTTGAATATTTGTTCAACTTCAGTTGGTCTTCACAGATGACAACTAAATTAAATAACTTGTCCAATTCTAGATAGTACAATGGATGTAGTAGCGATGGAGTTACCACAATCAATCTCCTAGTGGAAAATTGTTAGGCATGGAACTTGATTGTCTTCTAGGATCGGAGGTTAAAATTTTGATGTTATTTCAAGCAAGTTTGAATCACATTATTTGAATCCCTCATGTCATGGGGGTTAATGGGGGGGGGAGGGGGAGGGGAGCGGGTGCGAGGAAACCCCCCTCATAGGGTCCATGGGCTGTGTGATTTGATGGGGGTTTGGGGAAACATACCCAAAGCAATTTTTTTATATTAAAATTGCCTTACAAAATTGTAATTTTGTAGTTAATTTGGGCCATTGATTAAAGGTTTCTAGATTTGACTGTAGAGGTTATGCTTAGGTGTTTTTCACCCTAAAATATATTGATATATGTTTGAGATGTATGATGGTGTTTGATGATGAAAAATTGGTGCATAGAGTGGAGGCAGAAAAGGTAGAGAGGTGTCACAGGGTTTGTTACAAGGTTTTGTTTCTCCTTTGTATTTATTGAAATAATATAATAGATAAGTTTGGTGGATGTTTCCCATTTCAAGTGAACCACATTAAATTTGGTGTCTCCTACTATGTGTATGTTTATGTTTATTTATTGAATGTTTGATTAATTTGTTTCATAGTTTCTCTTGTATATGATTTGGGGATAGATCTAGGTTTTAATTTATCCTAACACATAGACTCAAGATCATTTGCATCTTCATCATTGGGTTTAGATGTATCACATGGGGGATTTGGAAGAAAGCACTAGTCACATGAATTGATTTCAACATCAAAATTCATAGCATTCATTTTGTTATGTAACAGTGTAAGAAATTCCTTTGTATCCCCTCTATTCTAACTTTTAACATCATGTGTAGGACTATGAGGTAGGCTCTTCTCAGCTCTAAATAGATTACAAGACATCTCCTTGATAGTGGAGGCCAAAATATTAAGACATTCCTCAAACTTGGTTGTCTTGGATTGTGTCCCTTCTGGATCAACCATATTTCCATCAGCCTACTTGTTCAAGGGCATACCCAAACTTTTTATTTTTTGTTTAATTTGTATGGCCATATTTAATTCCAACTATAGGTTTGTCGGAGCCTTATCCCTCAAGTAATACGTAGCAATCTTTTCAAATGCATCATAATATTTGATCAAGCACACTATCTCACTATGCCTAATATTTTTAGGCAACCGCATTATATCCTTGTTGAACCTTATGTTAAAGTCTTACACACACTCATTATGGTTATTTTTAATCTTTTCAAATTCAGCTAAAATAAACTTGGGATCTATTCTATCACCATAATGAATTCTAAATACATACAACATCTCTTCCTATGAATCAATTCATCTATGGAAAATTGAATTAAAGCATTCATGAGCATCTTCCTCTAGTGTGTGCACAAAAAATTTAACGTACACATCCTCATGCTCAACCTCATAGTATTCAATGATACTATGAAAATTCCTCAAGTGTTGATCACCACTCACTGCATTTTTCCTTTGAAACTTTGGAAGGCATTTCCTTACTCCATTAGGATACCCTTCCATGTCATAAAAAATGATAGGTCTAAACTTGTGAATTCTAAATGCAGTATACTAGTTTTCACCTTGATCCTTATATCTCATGATTAGTTCATTGGTAGGTTCAGGAACAAATGGCTAAGGGATGTGCAAGGTTGAATGAGGTGGATTAGTAGGATCAAACTTTGGAGGGGATTGATTAGGTTGAGAAGGAGCTAGATAGTAAATGGGGCTACAAAGTTCTGAGTCACTAGAAAAGCTATGATTAGAAGAATTATGAAAATATTTAGCAATAGGAATTTTATTAAATAGAAAATTAGGATTACCAAAATTTTAACAACCCACACAATCTCTAGTAGCTTCACTTAGTTCTTCAATAGGCCTCAAAACTTGTCTCCTTATTTGATGAACACTTAGGGGCAAACAAGTTTCTTAGATGAGTCGTGTTTGAAGGATGACCTCAGTGATTTCAACTTTGTAAGCAAGATAACTCTCACAACTGAAGATATTGAAGATGGGCACTAATCTTTTTTTGAAACCAGATGATGTTTTTGAGTCGCCACTATAAGCAAAGTTATAGAATATAACCATTTACAAATTTAAAGTGATACATACTGAAACCATATCTTACTAAAGTTAGTGATGATATATATGAAAGAAAAAACTTTAAACTTCTTAGATTCATGTTTATAAAGGAGAAACCTCCTCAGAACCTGATAAAGCCATGACTCTTTGCAACAATCTTAGCATATATCAAATTATCAAATCTCATATCTCGTCACATCCCTAGTGGAATACTATGGCATTGACAACCAAGATAGTCCAAATGGAATAAAATAATAGCATAGAACTTAATAATACAAATTACTTACAGCATTAGCTCTATCTCTCTACAAGAGTCCTCAACAACATAGGCTCCAAGATCTTTTATTTTCACTAGAAATAGTGCTAGAAGAGTGTTGGTTCCCAGTTATACACCTCTCTAATATGAGTTTGCACACTTGAAGGAAATGAAAAATATTGATGAGAACCCTGTTAGAGTGTCATTGTAGCAAGGAGAGGGTTTAACATCAAGAATGGATTAGACTAGATAAAATGAGTGAGAGGCACCTACAAAGGGTATGATTAACTCGCTACTAGTTTTATCTCTACCTAAACCAACGTTTAAGGACCTATGGGGTAGCTCACTCACATGGAGAGATTTTGCAATTCAATCTCCATGGGAATTATTGGCACAAGGGAACACAAAATTGACTAGAACACAATCAAACTTGCTCACTCCACCCATGAAGGGTTGTCACATGGAATGAGAAAATGTTATAGGCTAGACAAAAGCTACTAAAAATAGATATGAATGTGATTGCAACCTTTATCTAAAAATAATATTCAACAACACAGGGGCTGAATGAGAGATTTTAATGTTGGTCTTTGAAGTATAAGATGCAGACACATGTTAAGTATGTAATATTTTATGCATATATAAGGAAAATAACACTTATTGTACGCAAAGGGTGTGTTATATGTAGTGTAGGATAAGGTAGGATAGTTAGTTAATTTATAAAAAAAGGGGTGTGGAGTGCTGGTGATTTTCAAATAGCAGGGATATTTTCAAACATTTATAACATCATTTACTTCTAAAAATGCAAAAAAAACTCAAAATAAAGTTGATGGGAAGTACCAAGAGTAATATGTGTCTATTGGTGCCAATGAACTACAAATACCCAAATGATCCTTGAAATCCTAGAACATACACTCAATGTAAAATCTCACATTCTTTTTCCCATTTGAATCCATAAACCTAGGGTGCCCTAACAATTTATTCAATAACATATTTTAAAATAATGCAAAAAGGGTTTTATAATTCAGATCTATGCCCAAAATGATAACTAGTAGTGAACATAAACCTTAATATCCAATCAACAATACTTACAAAATAAATTACTGCACTTCATCAAAAGGAAATAGTAAGAACCACATGTATTTTCATTAACTTGAAATAAAATCTTAAATACATCAATGTTTCAAAATGTTATCATGGGGATAAGCATGGTGGATTTGCTCCATATTGGATAGGGGAGTCATATAGACATGCTCTTAGAGATTGCTAATGGTTGTACAGCTACAACCACCTTAGTAGGAGAGACAAAAATACACACAATAGTGATCCTAAAATGTAAAGAGTCTATACCAAGTAAAACATAGACCAACAATATGATAAACATAATGGCCAACCAACCTCAAGAATAGAGGAGAAACCCTCTATTTATACATTTTAACCCTTTAAATCTAGGATTGATGGTTGCCTTTTTTTCAAAAGTGCAAAACACCCCTCCAAGTTCTGCCAAGATGCTCCTAGTTGGTAAAACTATTTGTCATGACTTGAATTTTCATGTATTTGCAAGGTAAAATATTCCTCCAACTGCTTCTACATAAAATGATAGAAATTTTCAACAACCAATTATTTCCTCTGGCTAGAAATGCATTTCACACAAGCTAGAAAGAGAATCTTCATGGTGGAGGCCAAAAAAACTTTGTCTTCATGTGTTACTACCTGAATATGCATTGGACCACATTCTTGCATAGTTGGATCCTCCTGCACTTGTAATGATTGCTTGGGGATATTTCAGATATGTGGTTGTTTGAATAAACTTCCTTGGAGTGGCCCACCTAGATCTTGTAAACTTGCAATTTCTCTCCCATGGAGGAGATTGGGAAAATAAAGAAAATGAAAATATAATAACTTAGGTTAATTTCACCTTTGTTACTTTTTGGCTCCAAACTTGTGTTTTCACCTTTTGTAATTTTCACTTTTAAGTTAATGCAAATTTGATTTTTTGGTAGATTCCTCCATATTTCATTTTTAATGCATAAATGCATTATTTGCATTTTTCACCTTTTGGGGGAATCCTAGTCCTTTTATTCAAATTTGAACCATGTGCAAATTAGTACCAAGTACAATTTGCAGGGTGATTTTCTTACTCACATCTCCCTTTGCATCCAGTGGAACCTAGAGATGGGAGTGCACTTTGCAGTTTGCACATTGTATTAGTGAAAAATGCAAGTCAACCTCCTAGCTCTGCCAAACTTCATTTGCTCTTTACTTCTATGGAATGCGGACTTGTAGGATCACTTTGTACTTTGCACCTTGAGTTGGTGCAAAGTGCATGTCGACCTCCCATTTTTGCCATACTGCTCTTTATGCCTTTTCCATGGAATCTAAAACTTCCCAAGAATTTTTCATGGTGCATTTGGTGCAATTTAGAATTTTAAATTTTTACACAGTGCACTTGCCACTAAATTTCTCCTAGGAGTTTGGGCCCTCTTCTACACCTTTATGAAACTTCAAATTTTTTGATTTTTCAATTTTTACACCATTATTATAGCAACCTGGTCCAACAAATCACCCTCTACTAGTTTCTTGGCTTTCCTTTGACCACCCTTACATTCCTCAAATTTATACAAAATGAGAGCTTACAACCTTACCCAGAGCTTTCTCCAACTCTAACTCGTTGATCAATGTATTTAACAATAAATTTATCCTCGACTACATTTCTTATGTACTATGGAATGCTTTCACCATTATTGCCATATATCCATGATTTTGATGGTCAAGATAATAATGCAATGTGGTAAAACTTCATGTTGTCATTAGACTCCAGATGTGTATGGGAAAACCACCATAACAAGCTCAATCTTGACTACATAAATTTTCATCTATTGTACATGATTGTCATCACCAGATCGCTGACCCAAATGGCACCACCATAAAATGAGCCTCAAAGCTTTTGCTTCTTTCAATGGCATCTTCATATGATGAGCTATAGTCATGCAGTCCTATTTTTTTTAAAATTGCAATCTCCATTCATGTCCGTAACCCCTTTTGACTTTTCCTGCTCATTCTTCATGCTTATTTTAGTGGAATCCAAAAGTGTGGGAGCACTTTGCGCGTTGCACATTCTCAAGTGCAAATTGCAGATCCAGCTCCCATCCCCGCCAAGTCTCTTTCCCATGGATGTCCACACTAGCATTTGCACGTTTTCCAAATTGCTTTTGATTGTTTGGATTCCTGGTGAAAGTCCATGGTGCCAAAAGCACCATCTCTTAGTCAAAGCTATAGTCATCTTGATTTTCTCCACCAGGTTCATTTTGCTTGTCTTTGCTGGCCGTGGGAAACGAGGATGGCACAACACTTTGTATGTAGTTGGTGCAAAGTGCACGTCACGCTCCTTGTTCCACCACTTTGTCTATTTGCCTTCTTCACGGGCTTCGTGGCACCCATTTACACTTTTCATAACGTGCATGTAACATGCAGTCATCGATAAAAGTTCCACCGTGCTTTCCATGCTTACAATCCAATCGGTCCTTCTCACGTTCTCCTTTGTGGAATGCAGAGATTCATCAACATATCGCACATTGCACCTTATGTTGGTGCAAAGTGCGTTTCAACCTCCTGATTCCACCATGTCTTATTCCTTTTCTTCTCTACCTATGGGAACATTATACATGTTTTACACTTCTAGCAGAATTCACTGGACAGGTTTGCACTTTGTGGTCAGCATGCAATCAGACTTAAAACCTCCACCATGCTTCTCTTCAACCACGCATTCTCTTTGCAAACAAAAATCTCACTTTTCTTTATTCCCTATGAATTCTGATGTGTGGAAGGGGTCTTTCATGGTCTGGTGCTTAAATGCTTGAGATATTTACGATGTGGCAGACCCCCATTGTGGTGTGGTTGAAAGTGTTTTTGCATTCTTTCTTAGCAGATGGCATTGGTTTCATGGTTTAGAGTATATCACCAACATAGGTCATAACTAAAACATAACCCTTTGGCACACTTCTCCTTAATTTGATGAGGGGTCAATATTTTAGTTTGCAGGAATGATGGGGCTATAAAATTATGTTTGTGGTCATAAGTGAAATCGTTTATTGTGACAAAATCTTTTTCCTCTTCCTAGCATGTGAATGGTATGGACTCAACAACAGTCACTAGATTAAACATGTGAACCTCAAGTTCGATGATATCCTTGAGCCCCCTCCACCCTCACCCCCCAAGAATAGGTTAGTGATGTTGTTCTCATTAATGTCATCCATGCGTAGATAAATTTTTGAATTATTGAATATAAGCCTTAATAATACCTATTTTCATAACTTATCTAATTGAAATAAGTAGTTATCTATGACCTTATTGAAATAGTGCATATGTATATCCTCAATAAACACTGATTAGATAATAGGAAACCCCTTCTTTATTTCAAGTACACGACCACCTATAACTAAATTGCTCATGTTCTAGATAGATAGACATTGTGATCACATTTTATGCAATGGGGTATGATGTGGATCAAATAAATTTTCTATTTGATTGATCCAAGTGAGTGGATCCTTGACATCAAACTTGCACACTTCTACTTTTGGTAGTATGTGCTTCAAATTAGTATTGGAGTTGTGATTACTTAGAGTGGTAAAACTAGATTGGAGCGATGGAGGATTATTTTATTGAAGGCAAGCTACAATAGTGGTCAATTAATCACTCATAATTGACAATTGATCCTTCAAAGAATCCATTTCTCTTTTTACCACATCAAGATCATCATTCGTTACCATGATGTGTATATCTAATTGAATTTATTGAACCACCTTAGGAACTGATGGATTTGATGTTTTGGAATCCATGTCATCTTTGTGAGGGGTTTTTTGATTTTTTTGACCTTTCTCACATCCTCAAGTGTTAGGGCTAGCCATACAAAAACCCTAGGATGGAGAGTTTTATGCCACTAAAAAGTGTACCAATAGATTATAATGTTTCAATTATCTCACCGAGATGAATCCAATGACTACAAATTTTCACAAGGGTGCAGAAAAAATTTAGACATTTTAAAAAAAAAATACGTGGAATAATAATGCAATAGATGAAAAAATAAATTCTTCCCAGATCGTAAGTAATTTTCATAATCCTTCGACTCTTCAGATTGCTACAACTAGAAATTTGTCCAAATCGATGTTCTAATACTAATTGTAATAAAATTTCTTGAATGTTCACAATAAGGAAGTAGATATCAAAACTGAGAGTAATTTTTTCTTTCATAAAATTAATTGACAAAAACACAGAATACTTGACAATAATAACTGAATCACTTTGAGGAGGAAACCTCCACAACAATTCAATATAAGTAGAATACACAATATAATCATGAAATACTAACCACTACCTCTTATATATAATTTACTTAGCCATAATTTTTCTATAGATTAATCATATTGAGGATATAAAAAAATACAATACAATAATATAAAATATATATAAACTACATAACAACCATACATTTCTCCAAATGCATTATAAATTACAAATGTAGTAAAAACATAAAATTTTAATTTAAATATTTTATTCTTTTATTTTATAAGTTTTTAAATACTTTGAAACATGCTTAGATTATTACTATTACTTAACTTTGTTTTTTTAATAAGAATGTTATCTATTACATTTTTATTATATTTTTCTTAAATTTATTAAACCTTTCTTCAAACCTCCCCCCTTTTTTTTTAATTGTATTTGGGATTTTTAAACACTATTAATCCAGCTATTATGTGAGCATATGAGCTTGTGATTGGGGAATGGATTTTAACTTAGCTTGTGGAACAAGCCCTTAATGGGATTGTGAATTGGTTTGCGTGTGCAAGCTTGAAATCCCCATCCCCTTCGCTTTATGCCCTTGATGTAGATTTATTTCTATTCAAAAGTGAAACCTTTCAAAAGGTTGAAAATCTATTGTTTATTTTATTAAATCAAAGTTCGAAGGAGGTATTATCATTATAGAACATTATGATTACATGGATTTAAAAGATCCCTTTTGATATACTTAACTATTTTATTAAAATCAATGTGTATTTTATCTTGCCCCTTGGAATGACTTGGTGGAATTTCTGAAATTGAAGTTATGTGAAGTTGTAACTTGGAAAGCCACTTGCGTATTTTACTTCGCCTCATTTTCACCCTCCTTCAATGAAAATTTAAATATGTGCATGAGGTGTTTGGCATGCCTATTCTCATTGTGTGTTAATGAAAAATATAATTATGATCTTAATGTTTCTTTTTACATGTACAAGAACATTAAATTTTTGACATACATTCTTCTTTTGGAAGGGAGTTTACATTTAGTTTTATATTTAAAATTGAGTTTTTAAAAAATTGAACATTTTTTTTCTCACTTTTTTAAACAATTGATATGAATGTATGATTGAATGATGTTTGAATTATTATTTTTAATAAAATAGAAATAATGATTATTATTATTTTATTTTATTTTTTGTTATAATGGAAATCTATTATAATTTATTATTATATTTGTTTAGGTTTGGATTTCTACTTCGATAATTAAGCAATTATTTTTATGTTTCATCTTGTTAAGCTTTTGTTATGTTGAAACTCTTGATTCAAGTTCGCATCTACTAAACCCACCTTCATTTCAATAAAATCTAATTACAATGAATGAGACCCCCAAAAACGTAAATTTCAAATCGCTAACTTCGAACGGACAAACACTCAACCGCTCATTTTTAAATACTCTTATATTACAAATTATATTTTAAAGAAGTTAAATATATATTAAAAAAAAAATACACATAATTGTATATTACATGTATAGTCTTACATATAGTTTATGATACACTTATTCAAACTCATAACAGATACCGTCCTACCAACTCCTCGACGTCATGCCGCCCATATTCTGAAAAAAAAAAGCCCAATATTTAGGGAGACATATTTTGGAAAAAAAAAAGCCCATTATTTAGGGGGAAATTAGTGAGTGCGCTGACTATGAAATGTACTTGGCGATCCTGGTTTCATCTCAATCATCTCTCGAAGCTGAAGTCATTTTCTCCTTTTCTTTTCAAAACGAGTTAAATTTTCTGATAAAGACGGAGTAAATGATACGAAGTAGGTAATGGCCTCTCAGCGGCTGGCTTTTTCCAAATGCAATCAGCCAAGCATGATTGTACAGTACGACCACCTATTCCGATACTCCGGTCCGGTCAAACAAGTAATCTCCTATCACAGAATTGATGTCGTCTTAAATCCTATCCTCCCATCCATCCATGGACAAATGCATGTATCACTATTACAATTCTGTTAAAACTAAAAAGTGATACGTAAAAATGACCTCTCAGCGATATATATAGATTCCATTTCACCAGTTCAGTTCAATCAAAGACGTCATGCAAATCATTTATGACTTTACCCTGAACTTCACTGTTGGTTGGTCTTTGTGATGCAGTTAAAGCCTCCATGGCAAATACAAGTACTCGCACGTTTACAATTCCTGTCATAAGATTCGACAATGTTAGATTTGCCTTCGCTGTCTCCATTGCAAGTCAATTTCCCAAACAGCACTACCGGCGATTCCACTTTCAAATTAGGATGCAGTTTGTCATTCAACCTTCGTTTTACGTAATTAGGTAGGAAACGGATATTGGAAACAACATTGTAGAATTCGTTTGCTATGATATTTCTGGTCCCTTTACTGGATTTCGATATGCAAAAGTGGACTGGACTTTATTATTAACAATGTTGTAATTAAGGTCAGAACAAGTTTTATTTAAATAATAAACAGTAAAAACATCTTTAATTACAATAATGAATATTTACAATAATTGAAAGGTAAAAAGTTAGGGCTGTTTGAAAAATATTGAATTATTGTAAATAGTTAGAGTTGCAGAGCTGAAATCAGACAAAAATAGGTTGGAAAATTGATGTGAACATAATCTACAAAATATATAAAAAATTGATGTAGAGATTAAATTTTTGGAGGTCATAATTTTTTATCCATAATTTTGTTTGAGTTCTCATTTGCATTAATACTACTATTTCCAAAAAATTAATTCAACTATAATCTGTTCTATCTAGTCAGGGGTATTTAACAAAGCTTTTAGGATGTCATACGTGATTATCTAAAGATCTGAAACTGTATTTTAATATGTTTTTTGAGATTTTATCATTTTTAAAAATAGTATATTTTTTTTACCGGACATGAACTTGAGTTGAATTTTGCCCATTAAATTAATTTTAATGTTTATAAAACATGTGGAGATTTTTTTT